>APFE030452382.1:0-18235 GCA_000404065.3 Pinus taeda | reverse complement strand
TTAAATTATCATTGATAAAATCCGAAGAATAATAAAAATAATAGGTTAATAATAAAACTCAGGATAGAATTTGTTCAAAAAACCATATAGCTCTAAAATTTATATTTCACTTCATTCCACATTCATTCCAAATTCATATAATTAGCAGATTTGAAATTTATGTTTCATTCAGTGTGGTTTAATGTAAATAGTAATAATAAAAATTAATATTCATCATTTTGAGATTCATATAATTTGTAATGTTGAATTTTAAGTTTACTCGTTTTTGGATTTTATGTAACTATATATGTAATTAGTAATCTTTAAAAAATTATATTTCACTTTGTAGTTAATGTATGTAATTGATATCTAATTAATATATGTTAACTAACTATTTAAATTTAGTTATAGGATTAGTTAAAGGTAGATCAAATTCTCATCATAAGAATTTTGACATCATCATTTAAAATTACACAGTATGTTAAAAGATCGAGCCATAAAAAGCAAAAGGTAAGAATGGCTACATTGGTTGTTTGACACAAGGCACACTTGTGGCCCTTAAAATGAATAAATATACATGATATACATTTATTAGAGCATGAGGTAGCAGTGGGCCACATTCCACATCCTGCTTCATAGGAATGAATCTAAGGATAAAATTAATTTAGTAACCAATATTGGATTAAAAACTCTGGGCTTTACATTAAATGTTGGTTCTGCAGTAACCACCAATGTTCTGCTTGACAATTCTCATTGTCAATGTCACATATCTCTTTTATTGTTCTTCACTTTATTTTACTTATATTTAAACTAAGCCGCATGGAATAGCTACTATGTAGGGCTTGTTCTTATAATGTTGTGGTGTTTTCTTAAGGGGCTAGTTTGATGAAAAAAGTTATTGTTGTTAGGCATTTTGCTAAGTCTTATTGGTAAGTGTTCACCTTTTTGAAGTACATTAGTTTACATTAGTGATTTTTTTGGGTATGTCATTACATTCTTTAAACTTTTCTACATAGTATTTTTTGAACCAAAATAATTGTGTTATACATAGTATTCTTTGAACCAAAATAATTGTGTTGGTGGGTGGAGGAAAGCATCTCTTAAGCTTCCCAAAACAATGTTCCTTGACAAAAAAAACTATATTTATGTTTGTGTGGGGATGGGAGAGGTAGTATTCCTTGGGCTTCCCTAAATAATGTCCTTTTGATTTAAAAAGAAGAAGAAGAAGAAGGTGTGATGCAATTTCTTTGACCAAAACAAATGTGTGTGTATGTAGAGAGGGAGCCCAAAATGTTCTATGTCTATGATTTTATTAGAGATGTTTTCCACAAATGTTGGGAAGCATCCCTTGGTTTCCAAGAGGGGAAAAAATTATATTGCCAAATAGGCCATGTCTATTTGGGAATTGACCTTCCTATATTTTAATTTAATTATCAATAATTATTAGGTGGATGATAGCAGGGTATAAATTTTAGGGGCACTCCTCAAGAATTTTTTTATGACAAGTTTCCTTTTAAAATTGCACATCACAAGACATTTGACTATTATTTTTACCTATCATTTGCATATTGTGTATTACATGTTTTTTGTTATTTTTTTGTTGTTAGTTTAAAAATATCAAATAGGTTATTAAAAAAAAAATTACTATATACTTAATTTCATGAATTGTGAGGAGCTCATTTCTCTTTTCCTTTTTTCTTTAAGTCAAGAAAATTCTTTTACATTCATTTGGAGGGGAAAAATAGAATGCACATAAGAGACTAATTATTCTAATTAATTAATTTAATAAATAAATTTAAAATTTATTTTTACTTTGATTATTGAATAATTATATGTTTTTATTAGATTATTTACTATGATTTTAAAGCATACTTTCAATCTTACATGACGATTAATTTTTTATGAATAAATGTGACTTAAAAATAAACAAATTCAAGTTATAACTCATTTACTATGATTTTGAGGCATACTTTCAGTTTTAAGCAACCATTAAAATTTTATGAATAAATGTGGCTTTAGAAATAAATAAATTCAAATTATGAGCAACTTTTTTTTAGGGTAAGTTATAAGATGCACATGAAAGATTAGTTGTATAATTCGAACATCTAGTATGAGACTAGAGAGGCTAATTATTTTGATTATTAAATAATAATAAAATTATGATTTAGCTCTACTTATTGAATAATCATCTTCATCTTATTAGATTATTTGCTATGATGTTAAAGCATACTTTCACTCTTACACAACCATTATTTTTATGAATAAACGTGACTTTAGAAATAAATAGATTCAAATTAAAACTAAATTACTATGATTTTAAAGCAACTTTCAATCTTACCTAACCTTTACAATTTTATGAATAAACTATTTTATGAATAAACGAAATAAATAAATTTTAATTCACAAGTACAATTTATAGTGCTCCTCCTCAGACCTCTCTAGTGTGCATACATGAAATAAAATTCAATAATATCATTTCAAATAAAAATAAATGAATCTTTTGAGAAAACAAAATTGTCTTACATATTTTGCATCAAGTGCATGTGTTGTGCTTGACTAGATTGATATATAGAAATGGATTACATTACTCTTACATTCCATAATGAATTTCCTCAAGCCTTTAAATAGGCTTCATCATAACAAATATTGTAGGCTTCATCATAACAAATACCATGGGCAAAATCATGGGTTGTCAAAACCTTGAGCTTGAAAACTATCAATGTTAAATTATTAATTTTGTTTTGTTGTTTTATTTTGTTTTATTTTATTTTATTTTACTGAGCCAAAATGTTTACATAACATAACAAGGCATTACAACATCTCTTTTGGACTGGGTTGGAGAGGTTGGAGAGGTTGGAGAGCCTCTTGGAGCAATAATTAGTTAGGTAAGATATTTTCCTTTGAATATATATATGTGTGTGTGTGTGTGCTTCATCATAACAAATACCATGGGCAAAATCATGGGTTGTCAAAACCTCGAGCTTAAAAATTTTCAATGTTAAATTATTAATTTTGTTTTGTTATTTTATTTTATTTTATTTTACTGAGCCAAAATGTTTAGATAACATAACAAGGCATTCCAACATCTCTTTTGGATTGGATTGGAGAGGTTGGAGAATCTCTTGGAGCAATAATGAGTTATGTAATATATTTTCCTTTGAATATATATATATGTGTGTGTGTGTGTGTGTGTGTTTGAATTTTAAATATGTCTGTCAAATATATGTGTGTGTGTGTGTGTGTGAATTTTAAATATGTCTGTCAAATTGACGTTTTAAAAAATTAATTAAATGTCATTAATGATGATGACATTTAAAAAAGTGAAATACAGGTAAATACCCATTCAAATTTAAACACTGGATGGTAGGAATTTAACCTCTAAACAATATTATAAAATATTCTTAGTAGTACACACAAATCACAAGTTGAGATTTATTTCTAGAGTAATATACCTTTTTTATCATTTTATTTAAATTCATTAATTAAAAAAAAAAAAGGTCACATGACTAAGTGTCAATAAAGTGAGTTATGAATTTTAAGGCAAGTAGTATTTATAAGTGAGTTATGGTATTAGCCTAGGGATCCTAACAAAGTCAGTTTCAAAATTAAGAATCTCCATAAGAATGTTGTGTTGAATCTCTATGGTTAAGAATCTTGTTACATGTCTTCTTTAAGTGTATATATGTCTAATTTATATATTAATTATTATTTATTTATTTTATGCTTGCGAAATCGGTAACACAGTTGTTCTCGTACTCTATGTGACATGAGGTCGATACACATCAGTTGCCACCATAACTTCCATGTGCAACCACATTGCCCCTTAGCAACGGGCTAGACAAGGATTGAACATGTGATCTGCACAACAACATGAATGCCTTAGTAGCGCGTTCGCTTGCGCCATACCCTGGGGCTATTATTATATTATTATTATTTTTAACTAATAAAGTTATAATTTTTTCTAATTTTAACAATTTATTGTTGACCACTATTAGTTTATTATGACCACTGCAACTTATAATGTTTAACTTTGAAAATAAATATTTATTTTTAATATTATTAAAAAAATTATTATTCAAACATTTGATGGGTCATAACTTGAAAGTCTTATTGTAGCTTTTGCATAATACAATGTCAATTGTATAACTGCCTCGCATAATTATGCCATAATTTATGGATATGGCTGCAATAAATCCTTGAAAATATCTCATACTCAAGTAAAAAACATATTTACCATCAATTAATTCCCATCACAATTTTAAGTGAGTCTTTGCATAAAAAATTGATAGAAATAATATGTAAATAAATATACTTACCGGGAGTTACTTCCCACCATTATATATGTTTTCCTCTATTTACGAGTAAAACTATAAATGTGTGGACTTACTAGTAGTTAGTATCCACAAAAATTTATGCAATTCCTTGTACTTGAGCAAGGAATTGATTTATCCATTTCACATCTCAATCTATTAGTTGCAAAGCAAGACTAAAGGATTTGATTTGAAAGCATAATGTCTAACTTGAGTGGCAAGGGCACACTTGTTATGGCTTGATACCTATTGGCATTTACTTGTAATTTAATTTATATGGTTGCACTAGTTATTATTATTATTATCATCATAATCATTATTAGTATTATTATTGCAAGGGTTGATGCCTATTGGCATTTACCAATAATTTAATTTATATGGTTGCACTAGTTATTATTATTATTATCATCATAGTCGTTATTAGTAATATTATTGCAATGCTTGTTATGGGTTGATGTGTATTGGCATTTACTAATTTAATTTATATGATTGCACTAACTATTATTATTATTATCGTCATCATCGTTATTAGTACTATTATTGTGTCTGCGTTCCAACTTAGTATGGAAGAGATGTTATAATGTCCCCTCCTGTTATGTTATGTTATCTAAACATTTTGACTCCATCAAATTACATAAAAATAAAAATAAAACAAAATAATAATAATAATAAATTAAAAACACCCACGGGGCGTAGAATAGACGGTGATGGGTGTACTGTTAAGCCACTCTGTGATGTGAAGGTCACTAGTTCGAAACCCCATGGGCAAATGTCTAGTCATGTTAAGGGTTGGTGTGGCCCAGGGCGGGTGCGATCCTAGGGAGATTTTGACGGCTTAGATGCCTCTGGGTCGCAGTTTCTCAAGTCACAATTCGAGCCTGATGAACTCGACCACTTGAAAAAAAAAAAAAAAAATATATATATATTATATATATATATATATATTATATATATAATTATATATATATATATTATATATATATATATATATATATATATATTAAAAACAAAAATAAAATTAAAAGATATATAGAACCAGTTTGGATATTAATTCCAGATCTATAAAATGCTAAGAGGGATCAAATTTATCGAGAGGCAAATCTTTCCTCGAGTTTTGCACTCAAAAAAAGTATGTTTGCGCATCGAGGGATTTGATCCCTCTCAATGCTTAATAGATCCATAGTTAAAATGGATCTACGATGGTTATATAGTTTAAGGGGTAAGATCAACCGATTGCCACTAATATTGTTAGGTATTAGCTAATTATATGTGATTGAATTTTAACTCTCCTGGGTTATTGTTGGGTGTCGGAATTGCAATTTAATTTAATTCCTTCAACACTTAATTTGTCAAACCAGGGCTACGTAAGCTTCGAGGCATAACACAGGAAATGCCAAAGATTTTGGATTTAATCATGCAAATCCTACTTCTATTCCAATAATTGAATTAGAAAGAATCAGAAAGAATAAATTACAAGGAAAACCTTCCAATCCTTATTTGTTCTTGCCAACAAAATGACACCACTCCGCTCTAGGTATTGGATTCACTCAAAAGCATTAACCAAAAACTTTGCTGAAAAAAATAAAGCATGTCATTCAATCAAAACTCAAGAAAAATTTAAAAAGCAAAGATATGTTCTTGCAGCTAAATCCCAGTGTCAAGAAACATAGGGAAATTATGTTCTGTCGTATTCTTAATTTTGCTTCCAATACCGGAGAGATCTTATTCCTGTACTTGGACAATCTAATTCCTATACCAAAACAAATCTATTCATGTACCAGAACAGATTTGTTCCTATACCAAAACACTTTGTTCCTGTACTAGAACAAATTTGTTCCTGTACTAGAATAAATCTACACTTGACTTCCTTAATTCATAAATCAATACACTATGTTCATCAAGCATGAAATTGACAAATGTAGAAGGAAACCTTAACTTGAGCAACAACGAAATAAAGCCCAAATCAAATGCAAACTTTTAGTTCAAAAAGATAAAGTGCGAAGATTCATGGCAATTCTATCAGCTTAATAAACGATAAATTCTTGCGTTGAAATAGAGAATCACTACTTAAAAGATCCCAAACTCAAACCATCATTGAGTGTTTATCACAGTGTGGCATATGCTCTACATATGAATGAATTTAGTATAATCATATAAAAACCTTTATCTCTCGGTCCTAAATTCGAGAAACAACATCAATGATTCAAGTACTTAAAGCGTTGACTCAGGATCATTCATTAAGGAAAAGGATATCATTTGATCATAAGATAATATACAGAGAGATCAATACCATCACACGGTTACAATTTGTATTTCAATCGAAGTGTGCTAGCTGCAAAAGAAATAAATCTTTGAACAAAAAATAAATCATTGAGTCATGCAACCCTCACTGTCATTCAAAAACGATTCAAGAAATATTTCTCAGAAGAAAAGGACATATTGTGATGCTCCAACAAATAAATGAAAATACTTAAACTAAAATGCAACACACTTAACGCACACAAAAATCCCTCGGATATGAGATCACGAAGTGAAAGAAAGATACCCACAAGAGTTTTACCAAACCTGCACGCTCAACACGAAGAAAATAACCTTCTAACCAATCATTCACATACCTAATGCACACAACGATAAATTGGGGAGAACGAGTTGGGTTGGTTGGGCCCTAGCCAACCAACTCATTTCCCTCTCAAGAAAGCTCTAAGATTATATGAGCAAGGTTGCCATTACAAGAAATAACATGAACAATAGATAAAAACCGACATTAACTCATTTTATTGAGAAAATCAAAAGTCTCTACTAATATACATGACAAAACAATGGATCGAGCCCCAGAGGGTTATGGCGATACAAATCTCAAAATTACAACAAAATTCCAAAGTCTTTCACTGTATCACTAACCTATCCTATTACAGAACCCTAATTTATACATGTTATATCGACTTTTGGTCGTAGTGAATTAACTAAGCAGGAAACATAGCAACTGATGACCGACCTCCATCTTTAGCATACTCATAACACTCCAAGCTCTATACAGGAAATGAAGCAAATCTTCAACAATAGGTGCGCACCATTCCCTATTGACAACTATGATACATTTGGAGGCAATCTACATTGAACCGGTCGGTTGTCCAAGTCTGGTGCAGGAACCGTGAGCTTTATTATTATTTTATTATTATCTAAATAAATTAAATTATTTCTAATTTTAACAATTTATTGTTGACCACTTTAGGTTTATTTGACACTGCAATTTTAATGTTTAACTTTGAAAATAAATATTTTTAATTTATTAAAAAAATTATTATTCAAACATTTGATGGGTCATAACTTGAAAGTCTTATTGTAGCTTTTGCATAATACAATGTCAATTGTATAACTGCCTCGCATAATTATGCCATAATTTATGGATATGGCTGCAATAAATCCTTGAAAATATCTCATACTCAAGTAAAAAACATATTTACCATCAATTAATTCCCATCACAATTTTAAGTGAGTCTTTGCATAAAAAATTGATAGAAATAATATGTAAATAAATATACTTACCGGGAGTTACTTCCCACCATTATATATGTTTTCCTCTATTTACGAGTAAAACTATAAATGTGTGGACTTACTAGTAGTTAGTATCCACAAAAATTTATGCAATTCCTTGTACTTGAGCAAGGAATTGATTTATCCATTTCACATCTCAATCTATTAGTTGCAAAGCAAGACTAAAGGATTTGATTTGAAAGCATAATGTCTAACTTGAGTGGCAAGGGCACACTTGTTATGGCTTGATACCTATTGGCATTTACTTGTAATTTAATTTATATGGTTGCACTAGTTATTATTATTATTATCATCATAATCATTATTAGTATTATTATTGCAAGGGTTGATGCCTATTGGCATTTACCAATAATTTAATTTATATGGTTGCACTAGTTATTATTATTATTATCATCATAGTCGTTATTAGTAATATTATTGCAATGCTTGTTATGGGTTGATGTGTATTGGCATTTACTAATTTAATTTATATGATTGCACTAACTATTATTATTATTATCGTCATCATCGTTATTAGTACTATTATTGTGTCTGCGTTCCAACTTAGTATGGAAGAGATGTTATAATGTCCCCTCCTGTTATGTTATGTTATCTAAACATTTTGACTCCATCAAATTACATAAAAATAAAAATAAAACAAAATAATAATAATAATAAATTAAAAACACCCACGGGGCGTAGAATAGACGGTGATGGGTGTACTGTTAAGCCACTCTGTGATGTGAAGGTCACTAGTTCGAAACCCCATGGGCAAATGTCTAGTCATGTTAAGGGTTGGTGTGGCCCAGGGCGGGTGCGATCCTAGGGAGATTTTGACGGCTTAGATGCCTCTGGGTCGCATTGATACATTTGGAGGCAATCTACATTGAACCGGTCGGTTGTCCAAGTCTGGTGCAGGAACCGTGATGAGTACTGGAATATCGGAATCCTGCACCAAGCACTTTGACTTCAATTAATGACAAGTACTTATCAAGCCTCAAGGAAATCTAAATTAATGAGTTATATGGAAATCTAAACCTATTTAAATGTAATCCACATCCAAGAAAATCATTAAAAGGAACCAGGAATCATATGTAAAAGGTTTAATTCAAGTTCTAAAACAGAGGTTAAGGTAGAATAATTTAGGGTAAGGGTAGGGTAAAACAAGGCAATTTCGACAGCCAACATCCTCCCAACCTCATTTTGTTGTGTGTCCTCACACAACCACTAACCTCTCCAAAAATAAAAAATAGAAATCCCTTTCTTCACTTTTGAATCTGGATGTTGATCCCTGATCCTTTTGCTTTCACTTTCGTGACTCGAGCTTTCTTCATGCGCTTGACCAATTTCCTCATACAAATTTTCAAGTTGGTCACATGGAACATCCATTTTTCACTTGTCTTTTCCATTCAGACATTGTCTCTATTAACTCTCCATTCTTGCCCTTTAATGCAGTGTTCTGCTCTAATATACATCTATTTAAAACCTCTAGTTCATACACATGTTGCTTCAACTCTTGGATTTGACACATTTGCTCACCAGGGATAGAATCCTTATCTTCTTCCTCTTCCTACAATGTTACTTCTTCAGCCACTGATGCATGAGGAACATCATCGTTCTCTTCTCCCTTCTCCAGCTCCCGTGTTTCCAGACCCAAAGGAATATTGTCCTCATGTTTCTCTTTTGTCTGCTCTTTTGTCGCCTCATGCCCCATCTCCTGTCCATGAGTCACCTTTTGCTTTTTAGATTTATTAATCAAAAACGTCAGAGGAATATCATCCACTTCTTCATTATATCCTGGAATAAAAATTGAAGCACCCATAGCTACTACATTTTCCAACATTGAAAGGTTATTCTGCGCTGACAAATTCTCTGCAAGGGTTTCCATAGGAGGGTTCTTTGGAGAGGCAGACCCCTTTTGAGAAGGCTCATAGTCTTCAATTACCTCAACTATATTAGTCGGCATAAGTGGATTTTTACTTGAAGAAGCTTGGTATCCCTTTAGCAAACCCTATGTAAACGTTCGAGAAGGTCCCGACTTTTCAACATTACTTTGTTCATCCTTTTTTTATTTCTGCTTCTTGGGCTGGGGTTTACCAATCTTCAGTTTTCCACCCTTGTTGCCTCTTAATGATGACTGTTTCTTTTCCTGTCGTTGGGTAACCCTCATTTTAACAATCCATTTACTCCCTTTCTCTGGCTAACTCTTAATGTGAGATCTTTTTACAGTGCCTTCACTTTGGAACAATTTCAATAACTCTTCCCATGCAGTTCCTTTACTTTCTAATTCTTTCTTAACCGTGATTTTAATTAAACCATAATGACAAAGCCTGAAGCCTATTTGATCTTTTCGACTTTTTTGTACACGCTTGGATATTTTATCCAGACTCTTCAACTTAAAGTAGGGAAAATTGATTAGCTTACATGATTCAAAATGCATCATGAGCTAAATGTGATATAGGTAAGTCAAGGAGTACCTTCCTTTGCAGGTAAGGAATTTTTTAAGGATATACAACAGGTGTCACCACTTCTCAATCACCGCACTCCTCTGTACTCCAATCTTCCAATCCACTACGTAGTCATTTTCAATTAAAAATCTTCGTCATGCAACCTTCTATACCTCACCTTTTTTGAACCATTTCTCCCCTATAGTCGATAGCTTTATGGCTTGAGCGATAGAGCGTTCTATCACCTGAAACTGCAGAGAGCCCATAATGGCCATCTTCCCATCAAAGATTTATGCAAATTATTGAGCCACGGTGGAATCATAGCCATTGAATTTAAATAAGAAGGGAAGAAAACCAGTTTCCTGCAACATAGTCATGCTACCCTCATATTCCACTATCCCTTCCAATTCTTTCATAGACCAGGGCTCGATTCGAATTGGTGCCATAATTCTCAAGGATTATGCCTACTCACAGTCCCCTAATTTGTTCGAAATTTCAACTAGAGAATTCCAAAGAAACCCCTCACATCATATAATCTCTAAGATTTGGAGAGTGCACGCTAAATGTCTTGATAACCCACGATCTCTACATCCATTGATGACTCGAACTGCATGCATCAGCTACTCAACTCACGATCTAACAACATCCCATCCAACTTACACCATCTATTAAAATAATTTCCATCTTGTCGGTATAAAAATTCGGTTGGGTAAGTCGTGGATTCAACACAATTTCCAAGGAAAGCAAATAATGATGATTAGAGGTGGTGGTTGTAATGGTGAGGCTTTCAAGAAATGAATAAACAATTCACACATGGTGAAGGCAAAATCATTTAAAAGGTAACAAGGCTCGGATATTATTAGCATGTAGTGAAATGACCTTTACACATGCACCTAACCCTTATCATGACTTTAATTGGAAATGGCAATGCTTGTTATAGTAAGGTTATATAGAACTATATTATTCCTGCACTTTAAACAATCATTCCTTTTAGGCTGTGGCAGACATAAATACGAAGGTCATTGCTTTCACAAATGACCATCATATATCAAATAAAAAGTTGGATTCAATTTAATGATGCTTTGTCATCACAACAGAATTCTCGCACTGCAACATGGTTCTTACACTCAAATGAGGCTTCCTGTACTGGAATACTGGTATCCCTGCACTAGAATGTTGTAGTTCATATACAGTGATTCTTGTACTGCATAAGAGGATTCTTGCACTTGTTAAAAAAATAAAAAAATCTATTTTTAATCAAATCGTCTATGTTACAAACATGCTAGATTTACAAATGAACTGCTGAATTAACGAAGTTTTCTTTATCGTTAGTTTTAGGTGTCATTGTGTTTCTTGATGTCATCAAATAAGGTCTTCAGAGATTTATCAGATCCTGCAAAAATACGTGAGGGAAAAAGATAAGCGGGACATGGGTATTTAGAAAAGGAAGGAAGATCATTAGGGACACTTATAATAAGGTAAATCAACTACGGGGTATATAATAAAAAGGGAATAGGAAAACAACTTTTTGGGATAAGAGGCGAAATAGAAATCGGGACAAGAAATTTTATGAATAATAGGAGGGACATTCCAATCTAAGAAATAAAATAAGAATTAGAGGGGAAATTTAAGAAAAAGGGATGAGAAGAAAGACAGAGTATTTACCTCAGACAACAAATGTCTCTACCAAATAATGGTGTATCCCTAATCAATTAGATGAAGCGGGAGTTTATGCCACTTGCACGAGATTTGTCATGCCAATTGCCCTAAACTTTGGTAAGGGCTTGGTTTCTTTCGGTCATTATGTTGCTACCATAAAACCTCATGAAAGTCTGCTTCTTCTCAGCGACAATCAACCATTTATTATAATCAAGTAACATCCCATTTTATTCAAAAAACTAATCTACCTACCAGCATGCTCGTTTTCAAGCAGACTCTTCCATGATTGCGTCAGCGAGCTGATTTTCACAATCACGTGTTTGATTATTTATTTATTTATTAATTTCTGATTTTTTTTGGTCGGAAAAGAGCAAATCAAACTCATAGTAGGTTGGTATCACCACCTACCATCTTCAATCACACCTACCATCTTCAATTATGATTGATTCTACACTTGTTGTATGAAATTTTCCTTAGTGGTGGGTTGAAAATATATTTTAAGTCTATGCCCATTCACAAAGAAAATTGATTCTTGTCCATCAATGGTCCTAATTTCCACCACTCCATTTTCAAAGACTTTGGCTACTTCATATAGCCCCATCCAATCTGTACAAAGTTTCCCCTTAAAATGTTTAAACTTGGAATCATGAAGGAGTACCTAGTTACCTGGTTGGAACTGCCTCTTTTTAATCAACCTGTCATGTCATTTTCTACGTTGTTGGTGCATTAGTATATTCTATTGGACATCATCTCTCTTGATTTCATCAAGTTCATTCAACTGCAAGAGACATTGTTGTTGTCTTTCTGAGAGATCCAATCCCAACTGGACTGTAGTCCTAAAGGTTTAATCTATATTTTGATTGACAACAAGATTCACATCCCATACACTAACTCATAAGGTGTGTGACCTGTACTATTTCTCCAGGTACTTCTATAAGCCCACAATGCCTTTAGTAATATGTTTGCCCAATCTTTATTATGAAGATTCATTGTTTTGGTAATGGATTTGATCACTTTATTAGTAGATTCTGCCTAGCCATTTTCCTGTGGATGGTACGTTGTTGATTTCCTATGCCAAATCTTGTATTGATCTATAATACCTTTCACCAAATTAGAAACAAACTGAGGCCCATTGCAAGTGACAATTTCTCTTGGAACACCAAATCTAAAAGAAAATATAAAAAAAAATCGACAACAACTCATTTAGTAGCAAAAGGAATAACTCTAGATTCAACTCATTTTGTTACAAAATATGTGCAAACCAAGATATGTTTTTTGTTTAAAGATGTTGGAGCTATAACTCCTACAAAACCAATGGCCCGTTTTTCAAAGGATTATATCATAACTTGAGGACAAAAAGGCATTTCATTGGCCTGATCAAGTTGGCACATTCGCTAACAACTATCACAATGCTTAACATATTGTTTGGCATCCCTAAACAAGGAGGGCCAAAAGTAGTCAGCTCGAATAATTTTATATGTTGTTCTTTTATCAGCAAAATGCCCCCCACAAGGTTCATTATGGGCAACTTTCAAGATATCAAGCACTTCCTCCTCTCTCACACATCTATGAATAATAAGATCAAGTCTTGTGTAGAAGAGGTCTCCCTAAATCGAGGAATAGGAAGCACTTTTATGAATGATTTTCCACCTCTCTTAAGTGGATAGGTGAGGTGGTGTTTTACCTGTGACTAAATAATTAGCTATATCAGCAAACCATGGAGAATTTTATGAAACAACAAAAAGATGTTCATCAGGAAATGAGTCATCTACATGAATTATTTCACTAGGATTATTTAATCTAGAAAGATAATCAGCTACAACATTTGATTTTCCCAACATATCAATTATAGTAACATTAAATTCATGTAGTAAAAGTAACCATCTAGTCACCCTATCGCTAATCAAAGGTTTGTTCATTAAATATTTTATGACAAAATGATCTGTATGTATAAGTAATTCATAACCCGTAATGTAGTGCTTGAATTATTAATAATAAATATCATTGCTAGAAACTCTTTCTCAGTTACTTTATAATTCAATTCAGCAGGTGACAAGTTTTTACTAATGAAGTAGATGGCATAGGGTTGTTGGTTTTCTTCTTGTCCTAAGGTTGCACCAATAGCATTGTTTGAGGCACATGAGGAAATATGGAATAGAAGGGACCAATTAGGCCCCCTCAAGACTGGTGCCTGTAATATTTTTTCCTTCAAATCCTCAAAAGCTTGTTGGCAAGCCTTAGTCTAGGAGAAATCGCTATCCTTAGCTAATAATCGAAGAAGAGGGGTAGTTATCCTAGAAAAAATTCAATGAATCTTCAGTAATAGCCCGCATGTCCAAGGAATCCTCTGAGTTCTCCTTATGTTTTAGGTGCAGGAAAACGTGTAATAACTTTTATTTTGGCCTAATCTACCTGGATACCCTTATCAAAGATAATATGGCCAAGAACCACGCCTGCTTTGCACATCAATCTACACTTCTTATCACTCAAAGCGAGGCTATATTATTGACATCGATGAAGTACTTTTTCCAAATTTAAGGGCTTCGTGAAAATAATTACAAAATACTGAAAAATCATCCATGCAAGCCTCTACACAATCAAGGTCAACCAAAATAGCCAAGACTGCCCTTTGTAAGGTAGTTGGAGCATTAAAAGTCCTAAAGGAAGCACTTAATAAGCGAATGTTCCCCGTGGACAAGTAAAAGTGGTCTTGTCCTGATCCTCAGGCGTGATTTGTATTTGGTTATAACCATTGAAGCCATCTAAAAATGGGAACTACTTTTTGTTGGCAAGGGTATCTAACACCTGATCGGTGAATGGAAGAGGAAAGTAATCTTTGAGAGTGGCTTTGTTTAATTCTCTATAATCAATACAAATTCGCCATCTCCCGTCTTTTTTGGAACTATCACCAATGAGGAGACCCACTAACTATCAGATATAGGAGAGATAAAACCAACATCTAAGAGTTTTTGTAATTCTTCTTTAACGATCTCTCTTAGTGCAGGATTCATACGCCTTTGGGATTATCGAACAGGTCGGGCCCCTTCCTAAATATAAATGTGATGAGTACAAGTTTCAGGAGGGATGCCTTTCATATCCTTGTAATTCCATACAAATGCACCAAGGTGGTCTCACAACAAGCTCACAAACTGCTCTTGTTGGGATGAGTCTAGGTCTGAGCTAATATATAAAGATTTGCCTGGACTAATCTCAACAAGAGTGGTATCAGAATCGAGAATACTAGTGGAGGCTACTAAACTCTGTAGTGGTAAAGTTTGGGGATCATAACTTTCCTGAAAAATTGGGCTAAAAATATCATGAAACAATTCAAAATTTCGCATTATGCCCAGGTTATTCAAGAAATCATGAATCACACCCTCCTCGGTTGACTTTGTATATTGATGAATCAAAGAAACATATCAAGTCTCTTCATCACTACTATCATAGTCCAGCCACAAGGTATCTCGCAGCTCCTGGATAGATCTGATGGGTGGGTATAAGGTGACCTTTTTCCTAGCATATCCATGGGACATATACATATCACCTGAGCGACATCCTATATAAGCATCTGATGTAGCAAGCCATGGTCGTCCTAAATTCAAAGGGTGTCCCCCAATAGCATTCTTTGGCTGTAGCACAATAAAATTTGCGAGATACTCCCATGAATCGATCGAGACAACCACATCATCCAACACACCATCTAGCTTGATTTTAGATCTATCAGCAAGTTCAAGAACAGTAGGGGTATGACAGACATGGGTCAACCAGTGTTATTCCATGGTATGCCTAGTCATAACATTGATGGCTACTCCAAGGTCTATCAATACGTTGGGGCCAAGGACATCACCTATCTAAACGGAAACAAATGGCTTTCCAGGATCGATATATTTTTCCATTTGAACACATCCTATCATTAACTCAGTTGCTCTTCCAACAAACTAGATAGTGCGAGGCTCAACTCTCTTCCTCCTTGGTTTTTTAAGAAATATCTCCTTAATGATTTTACTATAGATGGGGATCCCTTTAATAACTTGAAGCAAAGGGACCTTTATACAAAGATTTCTAAGCTCAGATGCCAAGTTATACTCAGGAGTGGGGTCATCTTTCTCCATAACCAGTCTCTCTGGAAAGGGAGGTTGGTTTGAAGAAGAAGGTAAGGACTCTGAGTATGTGGTAACAGGTTGAATGGTGGCATCTTTACTCGAATGATTAAGGGTTTCCTCCTCACTTTTATCTGCAGTGGTCACCATAGGTTGTTTTTGCTTTTGTTTTTTGTTTTTTGTTTTTTGTTTTTTGTTTTTTGTTTTTTGTTTTTTCTAAATTTACTACCCTTCCCGATCTCATCTAAAGGTCATTAACCCCAACTACCATGGTCTGATAAACAAGGAAAGGAATCGGTCCAATAGAATGAATCATTTTCACTGTGTTGTTATTTGGGTTTGGTACTGGTTGTGCACGCAATTGAGGTGGTCGAAAGGGTGATGGTAATGGTAATGATAGCATAGACTGAGTCTGCTGAGGCAAGGTTGTTGGTAATGTAGGTTGTGTCATGGGATAAGGTGCATAGGTTGTAGGATATGATTATGTAGGTGTGGTATAGGAATAATGAGAGTGTGGTGGCCTCCTCCATCCTTGTTTCCAAGGAGGAGGAGATTGTTCATACTGAAAAATGATACCCATGCTTCCAAGGTTGAGGGAAATTTATATTTTGATAGGAATATTGTGGTGCATTATATCCAGAAAGATATAGTGCATGTTCAGGAATCATACTTGTACCTACCTAAGGCCATGATTTTCGTGCTCCAATAGCATGCAATGGCTCAGGATCTTGATGCTCTCCTTCAAATGTTGCTTTCAATCCCGTTATAGAAGGGCATTCTTCGGTAAGATGTTTTGCTATAGATATCACACAATTATTAACACTCTTAACATCCGTAGGACATTCACGTAAAAGATGCTTTTTCTACATTTCAGACAATAAATGGACAATGTCTCTTGTTCTTTTACTAATTTTTGCTAAATTTTTAAAGAATCTATCTATTTATTAACAATATTCATAATGTTAGTTTTCATATTATCCATTTTATTTTCCAACCCAATAATCATAGCATCTGTAGATCCAAATCTGTTATTTCTAGAATTACTTTGGATTCCTTTACCACATCTAGATTGATTCTATGAGAACTTCCTGCACAAGTCACAAATTTGATCAAAAGACTTTTGACAATATCTCCTTGTCCTAACAAGTTCAAATTGTTTCTAGCATCATCAACAAGTCCTCGCAAAAACAAGGTTCTTATAGTACTTAGATCAAATTTATGTTTCAACCTTTGAAGGATATATACAAATATTTCTAAATGATCTTCCAAGATCTCATCTTCACCTTGTGCAATAGTGCAAATGTCATCCTACATTTCTCTCATCTTACAAAATTCTTGATATTTAGTTAAAAACACTCTCTTCATTTGTTCCCAAGAATCTATAGTATTCCCTCCTAGTCCCATGAACTCGCGTAAAGCTGAATCCTTGAGAGTTGCAGGGAAAAGTTTTAGATTTTGGGCATCTGAAGAACAATCATAACTCCTACACATTATATCAAATTCAAATATAAAACAATATGGATCTTCATGCACTTTACAATGGAAATGGGGAAGAACAGATGGTGGAATATTCTTCATTTTAACTATTGCATGTAGATCCACAATCGAAAACCCGAAGGTAGTATGATCTTCCATTGGCTGATTCTCACCAGTCTCCTTAGCATGATCTTCATGATCTGTCATTTTCCTTCCTCCAATAAGGCCACTCTAAACAAAATGTGAAGGTTGACTATGGCTCAAATTGATCATTTGGGCCCAAGTAGTCTCCTTCTTCCCTCCCTCCAATTGTGAATGTAACAACCCTGGTGAAAATTCCATGTAAAAATATATAAGGCCACGATGATGGGACACATATTCCAAGTTGAATGGTGGGGGAAATATCCTAGTGGGTGTTGATTTAGTTTCTTATGGCTAAGGAAATTGGCAAAGGTAATGGCAAAGGCTTTGGAAAATTATGAGACATTTATTGGCATTTTATTTATGAAAATAATGGAAATTAGGAGAAAAAAGAGGTGAAAGGTCATAGGTTGCATGTGAGGAGGAAAATGAAGAAAATAGAGGCCTCATTAATAAAAAGGCTTTTGAGGATCAGTGGGCAAGCTTGGTCAATGAAGACTTGATCAGTGCAATTCTGGAGCTCTCTCATTATTCTTTCTCTCTCTCATACTCTTGGATACTTAGAGTTTTATTGGAGCACTCTTGGAGG
>APFE030452378.1:0-18065 GCA_000404065.3 Pinus taeda | reverse complement strand
CACAAATTAGTACATATGCAATTCTTAGTCCCGAGAATGGCACCTCAACTTTTTTTTATGATGTACGTTGCCCAAGAAATGGAAGCATAGGTTCCCTTTTCACCATAGTCCTCGTATCGTCATCGAACCACACTCATTCAGCCTCTGAGATAGCATGCAGTCCCTTCAATGCAGCTACAACAATAAGAAAAGATGGAATGATGACTTTAGGCCCCTCAGAAAGAACTCCAGAATTTGTGGTTATGCCCATAAATGGAGTGCAACCTCTTGATAGTTGGTTTCACACCCCAAACACATCGCACGGCCAAACATATTCAACACAAACGTAGTCAAAATATTCTGGATGGAGGGACGAATTTAGTGAAATGTTGAGAAGCACAAGTGACGCAAAGACTTGACGAGGATTATAGTTCAGTTGCAGTGAAGAAATGCTCTTGCAGCATTAGTGTTGGCATCAACATCCAAGCAGCAAAATGTACCCTGGAGAATTTGAAATGTTCTACTTCCCCTGATGTGCTTCCCCAAGCTTCACACTAAGTAAGAGGAGAGCGGAGTTATGTGATCGGTGTTCAAGATTAGGGTCCCACATCATTCAATGGCAAAGATATATTATGGCGGGATTGAAGTTTTAAAAGTGTGGGGATTCATTCACTCAAACTGCTCTGAATCTCTATCTCATTTCGTTCACCATGCTTTCTATATCAAACATTTCACCTTATGTTTTGCCAAACAACAGGAATGAGCTTACCGCACATATCAATTGCCTTCTTAAAAGGGCCCCAAACTCACCCCAGACTCAGAACAGGCACCAACTAAGCAAATGCAAAGACTCCAAGGACTTGCCAAAGGAACTTGTTGAAAATCCGGAAGCTACGCCAAATATTGCAAGGAAGGGCTTTAAAGTGGAGCATGGATTTCCAAAAGAGTTTTGATCAACTTAAACACTTACTCACCACCGTGTCATATTAAGTATAATTGATCCAAATAAATATTATGTGGTATGTATGGACACTAGCAAAGAAGGAATACGTGGTGTACTAATGCAAGAAGGAAAGGTCATTACATACGAGTCTAGAAAACTTAAGGAGCATGAGCAAAGGTACTCAGCCTATGATTTGGAATTGACAGCAGTCATTCATGCATTAAAGATGTGGCGACATTATGTGATGGGTAAGAAATTTATATTGATGACTTACCATCATTGTTTGACTAATTTTTCTAAAAAACCCACCTTGAATGCTAAATAAGCTCGCTAGGTTAATTTCCAAAGCAAGTTCGACTTTGAAATTAAGCACTTGAAAGGAAAAAAGAACCATGTCGCTGATGCACTTAGTAGGAAACTCATTTGTTTATATGAAATATCATTTAATGAAGTGCAGGACACATTCAAAGAGCGAATCAAGGAGGAAACAGTACAAGATTGGGAATATCAATTTCTGTGGCAACAAACTAAAATTCCGAACAAAATATAACAATAGTTGGGATACGAAATAAATCAAGAAGGCATGCTAATCTATAGGGAAAGAATGTATGTACCTAATATAAGGGTTATTAAAAATTTAATTTTAGATGAATATCACAAAGTCCCTTATGCTGGTCATCTTGGATATCAGAAAATGATAACTGCAATTAGAAGTGAATATTTCTAGCTCGTCATGAAGAAGGAGGTGGCTAAATATTTGGCCCGCTGTTTGGAATTCTAACAAGTCAAAACAGAACATCGTCATCCAACTGGTTTACTACATCCATTACCTATTCCGAAATGGAAATGAGAAGTCATTTCTATCGATTTTATAACCAGACATAATTGGACTGCCCAAGTCAAGGAAATAGAATGATTGAATAATGGTGGTAGTGGATAAGCTGAGTAAATCTGCTCACTTCATACCTATGCAATCTACGTATAAAGTAGTACATATCGCTAAAATCTTTATGCAAACTATTTTTAAGTTGCACGTAAACTAAGATTTATCATTTCAAACCACGACGTAAAATTTACATCAGCTTTTTGGAAAGTCTTGTTTGAAGGGTTGGGCACCCAGCTACACTTTATTACTGCCTACCATCCTTAGACGGATGGGCATACTGAGTGAGTAAACCAAGTAGTGGAGTACTTGCTTCAAGCTTATGTAATGCAACAACCATCTAAGTGGAAATAGTATTTACATTTAGTGGAATTTGCATATAACAACTACTATCACACTTCTTTACAGATGACTCCTTTTGAAGTAACATATAGGTGTAAATGTAGGACTCCCTCAAATTGGGGTGGCCAAGAAGATAAGTTAATTCTAGGGCCTGATATGTTAGCCAAAATGGAAGAGATTGTCAAAGAAGTACGAACTAACTTAAAGGTCGCTCAAGACCAACAAAAGAGTTTTGTTGATCAGAAAATGAATTTTCGAGAATTTCAGGTGGGGGATCATGTCTATGTTCGTGTTTGGGCTAAGAAGAGTACAGTGCAATGGAATGGATGAGCCAAATTGGCACCTCAATTTTGTGGTCCTTTTTAAATTTTAGTACGAATTAGACTTGTGGCATATCAATTCGCCTTAACCATCCATATTAGTGTGAAAAACATCTTTCATGTTTCGGTATATATATATGACCCGAAACACATAATAAATTGGCGTGACATTCAAGTGAGTCAGAAAAGTTGGGATTCTCATTGGCCTATATTATTTATATATATATATTATATATAATATATTATATATATATAATAATATATAATAATATATATAGATATATATTATATATTATATATATATATATAGCTTATTTATGTTTTGATTTCATTAATTGACTAAAGTTTTTAATCTACCATATAGGTCAAACTGGAAGGTGAGTTCCTGGTAGAACCAATGGGTATACTCGATCGGAGAGAAGTAATATTGCGAAGACGAGTTATCACCCAAGTTAAAATCTAGTGGAAACACTTTGGGCCTGAGGAGCCACCTGGGAAGATGAATGGACTATGAGGGAGATTTATCCACGGTTATTTCCAATAGAAGAACATCACGACGATGTTCAATCTTAGGAGGGGGAGATGTGATGTCCCCCATATATGTAAATATTTATTGACTGCATTTTTTAACAAACTAAATACTGATTAAGTTTATATAATTAGTAATTTTGATTTAATTGCATGAAAACTAGAACACCGGAATTATGGCAGTAATTATTTGATTAAAACTAAATAAGAATGTATTGTCAAAAGTGTGACAGTTTTATTTCTCAAAACGGTTAGGTTGGGCGGTTACCCAACCCTAACTACTCCTATGGGAGATTTATTCCAAGGGATCAAGAGGATGAGGGCATATGAGATCTGAGAGGAAAAATGAGATAATTGAGAAGTACTTAAAGAAAAAGATAATTGTGATGGAAGGATAGACAATGATGAAGTAGTTAAGTCTGGTCAACACCAGATAACTATTGTTGTTCAAGGAAAAAGTTCTTGAGGATAAACCTAGAAAATGGTAGATCAGGGGTAGACAAATGGCGTAGCAGTGTAGGTCTCATGGTTGGGAGGCAAGAAAATATTAAAAGATTTAATTTGGTTTTGCTAAGACAAGATTAAAAGATTTAATTTGGTTCAACTAGCGAGATAAGTATAATCTGGAAACCCATAACGCCTATTAATAGAAGTTCTATTACTAAAGATAGTATGGATATGCTTTGTTTTAATCAAAGAATTAGAATTTATTATCTACAAATTTCAAGTATTCTATGTATCTCTATTGTAGCTACGTTAAGTAAAGCATCAACTACTATTAAGCATAAACCCTAAATAAAAGAAGGAATATTAGAGAGCGTTTTTGCTAAACTTCATAAATAATGCTCAGAATCTAATAAATAGAAAATAATTGTTTAATCAAGCGAATAAGATAAAATTACAGACAATAACATTTACAAATTTCCAATAGTTAAACTAGAAGCTTCAATAGTATGAAGACTTACGAAGGGAACTTGTGTCTAAACTAAAAACAAGACGACCCTTTAACATATTCAACTAATGTGGTAAAACAACTATGGTCTCGGCTTATCCGGTTAGGGAAAAAATGCCAAAGAGTTTTAGTAAATGCAAATCTTGGAATTCGAGAGAGGCGAAATAACATATTTACAAGAAAATGATAAAGCTCTTGCCCATACCCTAATACATGTGGTAGTCGTATGTAAACGAAACCCCAAAAATGGGTGACCAAACCCTGTCTTTATGAAAAAATCTGGTTGTGGAAATATGGAAAAAAACAAGAGCTGACGGACATGCGATTACACAGTAAATGGTTACAAGCTGATATAGTAAAATCTTCGGAATTCATAACCTACAGTCGCTCTTAAAATCACAATTTTCCATGTCTAGAAAATAATATATGGAACACAGAAATTATCACCGCCATTAAGATAATTGGATTAAAATTCCAGATAACACAATTACACATCGTAACGTTTCTTTAGGGTTTTTGTGTACCCTTTATCTTAAAATAAGGGAAATTAGTAGCCTCTACCCAAGCTAAGAGTTAAGTTTTACAATTATTGGGTAAAAATCTAAACAGAGGCTTACAAGTCAGAGACCCATAAGTCGAAACTAAAATAAATTAAACAGTGTACCAAAGCCAAAATAATTACAATTGAGAAGAAATAAATCACCCTTTCTCGTCAAGCCAGAACCCTTTTGCATACCCGGTGGAATTTAACTTGAGGATTGGGAATGCCGGTAGAAGGAACCAAGCCACCTAGTACTCCAGCGCTTGAGCTTGTAACACCAGTCATTGCAAACACTTAGGAGAAGTTATGCCAAAATAGAAAGAGAAACCAGACTAACATTAGAGAAAAAAATAATATGAAAGACTCTTACCTGGAATCACAGAAAACATCTCAGAACCCCTATTGATGGTATAAATAGCCATAGCTAAAAGCAGTAGGATGGGGCATGTTCCTCGGTTATTAGAAAAAACACACTAGACTAATCATGCACACTATTGACGAAGGACATGTTTACAGGGTTACTCACTAGGTGAAGAACTCCATAGAGGATCGAAGCCGAACCAATAGTGGGAAAAATGCAACACGTAATCAATCTACTCACCCAACTGGCGCTTAGAACAGGGGGATGTGGCGTCCACCGCCCAATATGTGAGGTCAAGGAAAGCCATTGATGCAACACATTCACCCAAGCATCAAAGAGTCAGCTGCCAACCGCAGAGAAGGTAGATTCACATCCCTAGGCAGTCATTCATCCCGAATTTAAGTTAAGTAATAAATGGATGGTGCCAACACGAAAGCCGACATTAACTCAACTATAGTGTATTTTATGTAATAGCAGTTTCCTTAGAAAGACAATTAAGTGTCATGGAGCAACAGAATTAATATGTGAGTCATAAAATATTACCATAGAACTTTACAAATCACCTTCGTACCGTCACCTACAAACTTATACTATGATTTGATTAATATGAATTCCCCTTGGGTTATGACATATGAGTATAATAATATTTAAATGATTTGGAAAAATTAGTAAATTCATAATGTTCTATTACAATAATTATATGTTAATTTTTTTTGTATATGGGTTTGTGACACTTAATACGTTTGAAACGGTTGATGCTACAGCAACACGTTTCAAAATCAACATGAAAATTACTCACAGGGTTGATGCTACAGCAACACGTTTCAAAATCAACATGAAAATTACTCACATTTAAAAAAAATTATTTATACACAAGAAAAATTAAAATATCAAAATATGCTTTGCAAAAAAATGTATTATGCAAAACAAAATTGGTTGACTTTTCCCTACCTCTAGGAAATAAGATCTGATTTTTTGTAGCCAATTCTTCATGTTTTTCCACGCCCAACAACATAATATTTTTTGAATGTTTTGTAGATGTCAAAGTATGTTAATATTTTATACAAGTTGGAGATGTCAATGAGTGTGCTATTTTTTCTTTTCTTTCACACCAACGACGAAAATAAGATACTTGTTAGAATTGTATCTTGTATAAAATATTAATAATAGAGAAATAGTGATGCAATGAATAATTCACATAAGATATTTTATTTATCAACAAGAAAATCCAGAGTACAACCCACTCCACCCATCTTTCACGCTGCCTTGATATATGTATCTAGGTTACAACCCACTCTAATCATCTCTCTCATTGCCTTAGATATATTTTATCATGTGCCATTACATTTGTTATATAAATTTATAAGTTTTAGAAACCAACAATGTTATTCAATCTTCGAAAATATTCACATATGTAGTTTTCTTTTTTGTACAATTTTTTTTAATTTTGTTGTCATCCATTCTAACAATTTTCACCTCGATAAAAATTTACTTGATATATTTTCTTGAGTGCGGATTGTCTTAAGATATAGGTCACCTCTATCAATAATTAGTGTTACAAAACGATAACCAATATCAATACTCCTAGTTTTACTATGATAATATGGATTTCTATCCAAATGGATAGCACTTTGACTATCACAAAATATGGTTAAACCATCCTACATTCTTCCAAACTCACCCAGAAGGCCCATTCAATCAAATTTCCTCCTTGCAAGCATGTGAGATAGGGATATATTCTGTCTTGGTAATGAATAAAATAATTATTTCTTGAAGCTTTCACATCCAACTAATAGATTCTCTTGCAAGAGTAAAGACAACCTCAAGTAGATCTCCTATTGTCAAAATTACCTACCAAATATGAATCAACATTACTAGAAATGAAATCACTACAACCATTAAATGTGTTGCAGTAATCACTTATTCCTCTAAGATACCAAATTGCTTGTTACACTTCATTTCAATGCTCTCTTTCTAGATTTTCCATGCACCTACAAGCAACAACCACTTCATATAAATTATCTTCTCTAGTATATATCATCACATACATCAAACTTCTTAGTCCATTAGCTATGGTACATGAGACATATAATCCTCTTCTTCCTCATTACTAGGACATAAAACTAAAGAAAGCTTAAAATGAGAAGCTAAAAGGATATGATCCTTTTATAAGTTTCATATTACTTATTTTGAATTTTACAAGTATTTTCCTATTATAATTCTATTGTGATTTCATTGGTATTTCTATTGCTATTATTCTAGTTATGTATGTGTTTTCTAACAATAGTTATGTATAGCTCTCATCATGCTTTTACTTGTAAATGAATTAACAATGTATCAATGACCTAATGGATGAAACGATAGTCAATGTGTTGAGGCATTAATGCCTCTTAGCGATTTTTAGCTAAGTATCAGATCCATATGCTCAGATATGTTATTTACACATGTAGATTACATATTCATGATATCTTTGACAAAATACCTGCCATGGCTAGTAAGGGTCAAGTCAAGGTCTCATTCAAGTGATTGCATTTATGTTGTCATTTCTTTGTTATTTTACTGTTCTAAATATGTCATCCTATTCTGGCCAATGACTTGGGCTCTGGGCCTGAAAAAGTGGGTCAAATCTCAGGGATGATTGCACAACATTGTGTAAAAAAGTCCCTGGACGCTAGCTTGCAGGCCTATGAGAGTGTCCAAAGGTCCCTAGACACTAGCATGCCCATAGCATGAGAGCATCCAAAGTTCAAGTGGTCTAAAAGCTCACTGGGACCTAGGGGCTAGTTAGTAGAAAGGTTGGACTAGTTTCTGAGGGTACTAATGCTGATGTTGAATGTTGGTGTGGTGTGTTTCTGTTGGTTCCACTTCCTTAACATGAGTTAGGAGGTCGAATCATATCATATCATATCATATCATATCATATAACCCGTTCTAATCATCTATCTAGGTTACAACCCATTCTAATCATCTCTCTCGTTGCCCTAGATATATTTTATCATGTGCCATTACATTTGTTATATAAATTTATAAGTTTTAGAAACTAACAATGTTATTCAATCTTCAAAAATATTCACAAATATTCATATATGTAATTTTCTTTTTTTTACAATTTTTTTAATTTTGTTGTCATCAATTTTAACAATTTTCACCTCGATAACAAATTACTTGATATATTTTCTTGAGTGTGGATTTTCTTAAGATATAGGTCACCTCTATCAATAATTAGTGTTACAAAACGATAACCAATATAAATACTCCTAGTCTTACTATGATAATATGGATTTCTACCCAAATGGATAGCACCTTGACTATCACAAAATATATTTAAACCATCCTACATTCTTCCAAACTCACCCAGAAGGCCCATTCAATCAAATTTCCTCCTTGCAAGCATGTGAGATAGGGATATATTTTGTCTTGGTAATGAATAAAATAATTATTTCTTGAAGCTTTCACATCCAACTAATAGATTCTCTTGCAAGAGTAAAGACAACCTCAAGTAGATCTCCTATTGTCAAAATTACCTACCAAATATGAATCAACATTACTAGAAACAAAATCATTGCAACCATTAAATGCATTACAGTAATCACTTATTCCTCTAAGATACCAAATCGCTTGTTACACTTCATTTCAATGCTCTCTTTCTAGATTTTCCATGCACCTACAAGCAACACCCACTTCATATAAATTATGTTCTCTAGTATATATCATCGCATACATCAAACTTCTTAGTCCATTAGCTTATGGTGCATGAGACATATAATCCTCTTCTTCCTCATTACTAGGGCATAAAACTAAAGAAAGCCTAAAATAAGAAGCTAAAAGGATATTTATAAGTTTCATATTACTTATTTTGAATTTTACAAGTATTTTCCTATTATAATTCTATTGTGAAAAATCAAGCTTACAATTTTTCTTGTATCTATGTATTTCTAAGCCTAAGATTTGTTTTTCTACCATTATATCCTTCATATCAAAGGTCCTAGCCATATGAGTCTTTGACATGCTGATATCATCCATGCTTTTTCCCATAGTCACTGCTAGTATAATCATACATGATTATGAAGGAATCAAACTTTTAATGATGATGACGATGATCATTAACATCATGATTATGAAGGAATCAAACTTCTAATGATGATGGCGATGATCATTAACATCAAAAAAATACCTAGATGGTATACTAAACATTAAGAAGGTAAGAGGTTAATTAGGATTCTTTAACATTTTCTTTCTGTACTCGAAAATAAGTGAGAGAAGTGTCCCCAGATCACCAAATTTTTGCTAACTTAAAAGGTCAAGAAGTTTAGTATCAAGGAAAATATTTTGAAAATTAGATCAAATGTGAGTATAAAAAAGACAATTTAAGAGAAAATGATTGTCATCGTCAATTCTCTTGGCATAGCATAGGTGATAGACTCTTTCATCCCAACATGTTTTGGGAATTTACAAACTCCCAGTTTTACTATGGAGCTCATGAGAATTAGTCCTAATTTTAGCAATGTTCATTTTTTTCTTAACAATAGTTAAGACAAAAAGATAATTTTGGTTTTCTATATTGAGGTTGATCACCTCCTTATAATAGATTACTTTTTGTTTTCCCTCTAACTCTTTATTTCCCCACAAATTCACATTAAATGTGGAAGTAATAATATGTTTAATATTATCCTTATTCTACAAAATGATATCCACCTTTATCCCTAAACGTTCTAGCCAAGCTTGGGCATCCTTATGTCATCCTCATTTGAGTGGAAGGCATAGATTTTTACTAGATTTAGAATTAATTTTAGGAAATCTCTTCGCTTCCATGTTGAATAAATTCTTCCTTTCCATAAGTTACCTAGTAATTTCCATGCTTTCAGTGGGGGAAAGGATGGCTTCAATCAGGAGGATAGAATATTGAGTATTTCCTTTAATATTGATATTGAAGGCTATAAGCTACTTTTGAATCTGATCAATCTTCCTCTAAGAATCTAAGGATGTATTGCAACCCCACACATCAAATCCATGTAAAATAATAGGAGTGAAGAGAATCTCAAAGAGGAGTTTTCTTTTCCCTATATCCAAAGATCTACCAACTTACAATTGTTTTCAAACCCACAATTTACTTTCCAAACTCCACTTATCATTTTCTCAATGTTATAACTTCAATTGAGATTCTAATGTGTAACAACCCTAGTGAAAATTCCATGTAATAAAAGTTAATAAAGGAAAAAAAATAACCACAGTTGATGGGACACTTATTCCAAGCTGAATTTTTGGAAGAATCCTACTGATGGGGATCACTTGTGATTAATTAATGGCTAAGGAAATTGGCAAAGGCAATGCCTAAGGCTTTGGAAAGGGAAAATGGCATTCTTGGCTCATTTATTTATGAAAATAATGGAAATTGGGGGAAAAAAGGGAGGTGAAAGGTCACAAGTTGCATGTGAGGAGGAAAATGAAGGAAACTAATGGACAATGAAGAAAATAGAGGCCTCATTCATAAAAAAGCCTCTGAGGATCAGTTGGCAACGTTTTGTTAGTTCATTGTTAAAGTTCTCTCATTATTCTCTCTCTCTCATATTCTTGGATACTTAGGGTTTTCTTGGAGCACTCTTGGAGGGTGTGGAATACTTGGATTTTTGGAGCAAGAAGGCAAAGGAAGAGAAGGAAAGGCCAAGAGGACATCGGCATTAGTGGCTACAATGGGATTTTGTTATAGGTACCGATTTGCGTGTATGTTTTCCTCACTATTTTTGGCATGCATGGAATATGCATGTGGATTATTAGTCATGATCTGTCACTGGCATGGAGGATTTCCTGGATTGACAGTGGATTTCCTATATTATCCATTTCCTGGATAATCATGGAGATTATGGGCTTATTTCCTTGTTTTATTTTTGTTGGTTCTAATGTTTCCTTAGTTTGGGTTCAGTTACTGGAAGACCTAGTTAGACAAACGCTATGGAAGCCTTGTAACAGCGTGGGTTCGGTTACTAGTCCTGGAAGCCTTGGTTGGAAAAACATTGTGGAAGCCCTTTGTGGGTTCAGTTACTAGCCTTGGAAGCCTTAGTTGGAAAAATGCTCTGGAAGCCCTTTGTTGGTTCAGTTACTAGTCTTGGAGGCCTTGTTTGGACAAATGCTCTGGAAGCCCGGTGGTCGTTGTGGGTTGAGTTACTAGTCCTAGAAGCCTTAGTTGGAACACATGCTCTAGAAGCCCTGGAAGGCTTGGATGGAGACTAATATGATGTTGGTTTTGTGATGTCCATCCATGAGGTGGAATCACTATTTGATGGGTTGAGGTGGATGGCATATGAAAGTCCTAGATGGTTTTGGATTGATGTGTTCTATGAGATCCCACATTCATGCTTGGAATATGGAACAGGGATGAATAGTTGAAGAGAGATTTGGATTAGCCATTCTACAGTCGGATGGAATGTGGAAGTCCCATGTTTGGATTTTGCATCATAAATATGAGGTTATTTCTCCTTGTATTTCTATGAGTATTATACTAGTCTATATTTGGATTATATGGTTGTGATTTCATTGGTATTTCTATTGCTATTATTCTAGTTATGTATGTGTTTTCTAACAGTAGTTATGTATAGCTCTCATCATGTTTTTACTTGTAAATGAATGAACAATGTATAAATGACCTAACGGATGAAACAATAGTCAATGTGTTGAGGCATCAATGCCTCTTAGTGATTTTTAGCTAAGTATGAGACCCCTATGCTCAGATATGTTATTTACACTTGTAGATTACATATTCGTGATATGTTTGGCGAAATGCTTTCCATGGATAGTAAGGCTCAAGTCAAGGTATCATTCAAGTGATTGCATTTATATTGTCATTTCTTTACTATTTTACTTCTTTGAAGATGTCATCTTATTCTGGTCAATGACTTGGGCTCTGGGCCTGAAAAAGCGGGTCAAATCTCGGGGACACTGGCATAATATTGTGTAAAAATGTCCCCGGACGCTAGCTTGCAGGCCTATGAGAGTGTCTAGAGGTCCCTAGACACTAGCATACCCATAACATGAGAGCATCCAGAGGTTAAGCGGCCTAAAAGCTCAATGGGACCTAGGGGTTGGTTAGTAGAAAGGTTCGACTAGTTTTTGAGGGTACTAATGATGATGTTGAATCTCGGTATGGTCTATTTCCATTGGTTCCACTTCCTTAACATGAGTTAGGAGGTTGAATCATATCATAGTGGCCTCTCATCACATGTTTACCCTGGCTGGCTGATTGCTTAGGTAGATGTGGGAGGAGGGTCTTACACAGTGGTATCAAAGCATGATTCGCCCCTCAGATTGGATGGGTTGTCTGTTGGTCATGCAGGCATGTCATTTGTATCTGTGTCTCTTTCAATTGCATTCCATGTGCTTGTTGCATTTGCAGAATGTTGATCATGGTTGTAGTGGTGTCGTCATATGGAAGTTGATGTTGTTATTGTAGAGTGCATCATCATGAGTGTATGATTGATTAAATGTTCTTATATGTCGCTTTCATGTAACATTTTGCGTGGTTGGTTACATTAGTTTATGTCTAGTTTCATTCTTGTATGCTTGGTTACATGTATCATTCTTGTAGGGTTGGTTACAAGTATTGTTCGTTTATGCTTAAGTACATGTGTTTATACAAGTGTGTGGTTGGTTACAAATTTCTCATGCATGTTAATGTTTTCAAGTGGTCAAGTGTGCAGTGGTATAGTGATTGTTGTCATGCATAAGGTCATGGTGTGTGTTGTTGTTAAGGTCATGCATTGATGACTGGACCCTAGCTAGAATGATGCTTGCATGGTTACATGCTTATGTGTTATGTTTCTATATGTTGTCATGATTATGTTATACATGTATCACACTTATTTGTTGATCTTGCAGACAGGGTATCATCCTTTAGCTATACTAAGGTATGTTGGTTTATTGTGATTTGGTTTAGCTAACATGATATACCTTGTAGGTAGAAATATCAAATGGCTAGCAAGATGGTAGACTACAAGGACTCTCCCTATGAATCAAATGAATAATATGGTGTTGGGAACTCTTCCAATTTGGTAGATACATTGATAAGATTAAAGGAAGAGATAAGGAGTTGTAAGATAGATAATGAAAAAATCATGCAAACATAGGAGAAACAAGCAGTGGTGAATGCAGTGATACTTCAGAATTTGTTATATTTTCAATGACAAGGACCACGTTGGATCAACTATGAGAAAGAGGACATAACTAATGGCGCATATGGTAGTATATCACATGATGGTCATAGGTTAGATAGAGATGAAATGGTTTAAAGTGGAAGATTGTTGGACACTCCGAATAGGAGAGGGGATAGACACATGTACTATTCTACTTCTGATTCATATAGTCACTATGATCGTCATCATTATCATCCTTCTAAGAGGAGTGATAAGGGATACTTTCCAGATGAGTTTAAGAAATAAAAGCTAGCTAATTTTGATGGAGAGACGAAGATACCACATGATGCAAAGACATGGTTGCTTTTCATGAGGAAGTTCTTCAGGTTGCATGATTATTCAGAGAAATGCAATCCAGAGTAGCTACATTCATTCTCAAAGGTAAAGTAAACATTTGGCGGTAAGACGTGAAGAATGGCGAATGTATTCATGAGGAACACTTGACTTGGAGTGAGTTTCAGAGGTTATTCAAGAAGAATTATTTGTTAGAGAGATACTTTGATGATAGGGAAAAATAATTCTATGAGCTAAAGATCGGATCGATGACAGATGATAAATACACTAGTAGGTTCTCAGAGTTACTAAGGTATGAGACTTATCTCATTGAAGAAAAGGCCAAGATTTAGAGGTTCATTAGTGGATTACTGGTTGCATTCAAACACAAGATTGAGTTCGATGAGCCTAGATCATTGGAGGAGGCCATTCGAAAGTTAAGGCATTGTTATGAAAAATCGAAGCACAGATCAGAGACTACGCCAGATAGGAAAGGTAATGCAAAGAAAAAATGAAAATGGAACAGAAAGCGAGAAATACTTCATGGTATAGGTAATAAAGAGAATATAATTCCATCTATGAAGTTAAATGCATCAGATAGAGGATAAGGGCATCGATCTGAGGAGAAGCACAAGGGTGCGGGCTAGAAGCATATAGAATGTTGCATTTGTGGCAAAGATCATCGCAAGAGAAATTGCCCATAGAATTAGGGTGGTAGGCCTCAAATATATAGTGCATAGAACACACAGACTGTTGGGGATGTTGGTCAGAGTATTCCTTTTATGTATGCAACATTTCATAACAAACATGCAGACTATCATACATCTATCATTAAGATGGATGGTAAGCTTTGTGATCAAGTTATTTCTATTTCTATTGAACTTAGATCTAATTATAGCTATGCATTAGAGGAAATTTTAGCCTAAAAGTTCCCAACAAATTTTAATGTAGTTTCCATGTCATAACATGTAAACCAATCAAAATTCTTTAAATTTAAAAAGAGGTACTTGTAAAAATTTTGGAGGGAAAAGAAGAAAAACTATTTTTTTAATTGTATTTTTGGCTTATCTCCTTATAGGTTTATTCAAATTTCAAGTGTATGCACTCATTCGATGTAGAATTAAAATTTACATTGAACGAGTACCCATCACACATACTTTTTAAAAGACACACATTGATAAAAATTGAAGATACATTGAAAAGTGTGTTCAATACAATTTGAGTACTAATAAAATGACATGTTATAGGAGGAGAAATATAGTTTATTCCTCGTATTTAATTTATTACTTTGGGGTTATAAATAAAAAGTGGATCGTAAGACATGCACTCTTAGTGGCCCATATCCTCCTATTATTACTTTTTGCTATGACTATTGACTCTACCACTTTCTTTCTATTTTCCAATATATGGATCCTCTATTAATTATTCATGAACCATCAAAAAATGCCCCTCTTCTCTTTATTGACACAATCATTTAAATTCCCTTTACATTTCCTTTTCTTAGCTTTTGAGGCATGCTAGTATATATAGAGATGCTTTAAGAGTATGTGTTCGTTGTTAATATTTGTGATCATCTTCATTGTCAACATCACAATAAATAATCTATTTTTAAGGTTATTGCAAAGCCAAACAACAAATTTGTGTATGAGACTCCTTTGTTTGTAGGACAAGAGGCTTGCAATTTGATTGTTGAAGTTTAAGAATGTGTACATACTCTATCCTCTTTGAGAAGATATTGATTATAGTTGGTGTGGGTATATTATCTTAGTTTAGTATAAATGACTTAAAAAATGTTTATAAAATCTAAGTAAATTATATTATATATATATATAATATATAGATTTATATATCTATATATATTATATATATATATATATTATATATAATATAATATATATATATATATATAGATAGATAAAGACTATATTATAGATATTTGGTTGAAGACAAGTTTTCCCACTAATTTAAGTTAATGAACTATCACAACCACATCAGTAAATGTGCTTCATATAAGCAAATCAATGTCATTTTCCATTTGCTATTTCATACACTTTCCATATATGATATACTATTTGTTATTTTACCATGATGTCATTTGTTATTTGATAACTTGCATGGAATTTCATAATTGCATTAAATAACTAGCATAACTATTTAAATTAAGTGGTTAATGATATCCATCAAAATGCTTATCTACAATTTCTATGATTGAGAATTTGTAAGTCTAAGACAAGAGTGGAGGTGGGAAATATAAAAATTGTTTGGAAACCTTTGATTTCATCCATTAGATCATATATGCGACCAAAAATATTCTCATATTATTAAATTTAGACTATCTATAATTTTTTATATTTTAAATAATGAAAAATGAAAAATAAAAAAATAAAAAAAATAAAAACCTATTTCAAAATAAAATGTATCTATCAATATAAATATGAAATTATCAATAAATGAGATGAATAATTAAAATTAATCAATGTAAAAACTCAACCAAAGGATGCCCACCTATTTTATGATCATAAAATTAGAATAAATGAGATATTAATCTATCAACATCCAATAACAAGAGTATTAACATAATGAAATAGACACAAAATAGTATTATCAGCATAATGAAGTGGTCATACATGACAGAATGTTGGGCATTGAACTTCTACTCTGTCATCGTCTTTAAAAGTGATATGTTCTTTCTTTTTTATTTCATTGTGTGACATATGGTGTCCATGAAGAGCTATTAGTTTTCTCCCATACAAAAAAGTTTTAGGAGTTTTATACTGTTAACCTTCGCTTTATGATTAAAATTTTCGCCAACATCATTGTGTTGCCGCATACCCATCACATGGATCAAGGGGTGTCATCTGTGCTTAAGGACTCTATGTACGAAAGATCTATATGAGATATCTTGCGAATGTGACTGCTCCATCTGATTTGTTGACAAATGATGCAAGTAGATCAATCGTCCGTCAATGACATGCATCATTTAATGAATACGAATGAAATGTATCATTCATTTTTCAGCTCAATTGTTTTCCTCATAATATTTCAAAGCTCACCTACATTTATATAGCTGAAAATTCAACTCAAATGTTCATTTGATCATTCATTTGGATTTAAGAAGCTTGTTTCCCTTCCCAAAATGTTTGAGAGAAATAATGATATGCATGAGTTCTACTTTGTTCAAAATATTTGAAACTAAGATAGTTGAAAAACTTTCAGATAGCGTGCTAGGGAATTATTTGGCAAAAGATTTTCTATCAGAAATTAGCAACGCTCTGCCTGATTTACTCACAGTAATAGTGGAAGCCATGAGTAATGAGAGGCTGGATGACAACGTGATGATGTTTTCACAGAAAGTTTTCATACGTTTAACCAAGGCTTGAATTCATGTTGCTATTGCACTTTTGCTCTGTCGCAAAGAACGAGTCAGAAAACGTACCTAAGCTCGATGAAAGTGCCACAAAATTTTGGTTGCAATGAGGCGCTTTTTACGTTGGGAGACAAGCCAAAGCTTATTTATCTGAAAGCCATGGAGGAGGTAATATTTAAGCAGTATTTGTTGTTTGAAATGGACGACTACTTGGTAAACTATTTTACACGTACCAATACAAATTTTATGTATTAGTGGTTGAATCAAATCAAACTATCAAATCTTCAAACTATTTTTCTTAACTTGACCAGATTTGGTTATTATGATTAAAATTTGACTCATCATAAAGGAATACAACACAGGTTTTTCATATGCCATGCCACGTTTATTATGTTTTTCCTCTACCCTGCTATGGTTATTATGTTTTCCCTCTAGGGCCCATGAATATTGAACTTATTAGGTTTGTCCTTTTCCCTACCATGGATACGACTACTTGGTAAACTATTTTACACGTACCAATACAAATTTGATGTATTAGTGGTTGAATCAAATCAAACTATCAAATCTTCAAACTCTCTTTCTTAACTGAACCGAATTTGGTTATTATGATTCAAATTTGACTTATCATAAAAGAATACAACACAGGGTTTTCATCTGCCATGCCATGGCTATTATGTTTTTCCTCTACCTTGCTATGGTTATTATGTTTTTCCTCTACCCTGCCATGAATATTGAACTTATTAGGTTTGTCCTTTGCCCTACCATGGATATGGTAGATTTATATGTGTCTAATGATATTTAGCTAAATTTCTCTAAAATGGAAATAAGCCAGAGATATTGTTATTAGAAGAAATCCTTTCATGTTATTAAAGACATAGATGTAGTCTCTTTTACATTATATGTGTGATTATTTTGAATGTAAACTCATTAAATAACCCTACGATTTTAATTTTGTAAGTAACCTCATATGGCAAGACGAGTATTGGGAGAATCATTGGTATTGGTGAGACCAAGGTGACCCTGCTTTTGCTGCATTCAAGATTTGTTGAAGCATACCAGACTGTCGAATTCCAACAACCCCAAAATGAATATGTTTGCCAAGGAAAGGATAATTTGTTTTCAAATTTTAGTTTGATCTAGGGAAATGTGATAGAATGAAATTATTATGTTTCTAATTTTGTATTGGGTACTTTTGAGTGCAGGAACAACCTCGGTGCAAAATCAACAATAGGTGCAACGCTACCAAGCTAGTTGCAGTAACACAGGGTAAATGTGTATCTTGAAAACTTCGAAGACTTTGAAGGGATAGATTATGATTTTTTGGCCATGCCCTCTAAATACTATGGATGCAAAATTGCAATTCATGCAATGGCAACTCCCAACCAAAAGCTAT
>APFE030452363.1:140833-162834 GCA_000404065.3 Pinus taeda | reverse complement strand
GAGGGAAATGACCTTGCCTGGGCGTAACTGAAGCATGATCAAGGTATCAAATGACCCATTAGACACTGACATGATAATAAAAACCATATGAATGATGATAGACTCAGTTGAATGATGACATAGACTGACATTTGGGCAAACCCTAGACCTAATGCCTAGTGACCGAATTTTGCTTGAAAACTCTTTGAAATGACAAAATTTGACCTTGACACTTCAAAATCACTTTGTAAGAGCATATTTGATCACTGGAGGAAGGCTGTAAAGACTGACACTAACATTCCTCATAAATACAATGACTCAATTAGGGAAAAAGTTACAATTAAGATAAAATGAGCCTTGAGCTTAGCTCCTACCTAAGAGAATTCCATACAACCACCAAAGTCACAATTACAATGATCTTGAAATTTCATGACACATAGCAATTACATCATCTACACAACCTAATTCTCGCAAGCCAATCCTTTTATCATACATGCACAAACAAACCTCAATATATAGAGATAACGATCTTAAACAAAACAATCCTATGAAACTCCAATAACTAATCTCATAATTAGAGTTATGTGATAGTTTAATGTATGTGACGCATTCCAAACTGCATATATATATATATAATATATAATATATTATATATATATATATATATATATATATATATATATATATATATATATATATATATATATATATATATATATATATATTTCTAGATTTACTAACACCATTGAAGAATCAAACAAATAATAATGAAATTAATAGAGAAAATAATTACATGAATTTTAGGCTGTAAATTAATTTAGGAAGCAACCTTTTCCACTCAACCATAGGCCTAGCTACAAATCAAATTTCTATAGTTTTCCACCATAGAGTCAGGCCATGATACTCATGTAAGGGGAAAAAATGTCAACACATTTTTTTGGATGGGTGGAGGAAACTTTCCTTCAAGAAAAAAAAACATCATATACCTCCTCTACTTGCTAAGCATAGTGCCTCAACAAATCTTAGATGCATGTTAGCTAGCTATTGATGGGTCTGAATGGATCACTTACAGTCTCAAGGGGATCTTTCAGGTATGATTTCCCAATTAGGATTCACACTGTTTGGGATGAGAGTCTCATTCAGATTTCTGGCCCAACTACCATCTTATGTTTTTATGAAAGTCATATTTTGGACGAATGATATATGAAAGGGAAACCCAAATAAATCCCTTGATGGAATGCAAGTGAATTCAACTTTAATGAGAATAACTTAAATTAATTTATACAAGGAATGTTATAGATAATTTATAAGTGAGCATGAATCTGAAAGAAGGATTATATCAATCTTGAATTAAGATAAATGAAGGATAAAGTATACAAGCTATTAATTGTCAAATAGTTTACAATCAACAACCAACACAAACACATACAAAAATTAGGAATAAATTCTCAAAAAGATGAAAGTTTTCAATTAAAAAAATAGTTCATTAAACTGCCATACGTGTGCAACAATCACATAATACCAAACATCAATAAATAACATTCTTACATTATTTGATAACACATGATAAAAAAATCCTTTCCGCAACCCTTCGGGTTTTTGAATATTAGAGCTGAAACATTCAATGCCTAGTCACAAAGTATCTTCAAGAATCCCAAGAGTTGGAGTACATAAAGTCGATACTTAATCCTCAAGGTAGTTACAAGATTCTCCCTTCAAGACCCTCCAAGAGTCCAAAAAACTAAGATCCATTTCTCTTTACAAGAGGGTTACATTTATACAAAATAAGGTGAATTTTCACCTTCCATGACTCTCCACCTACCCTCATGTCTAATTTTTAATTTACTTTATTTTCTAGTTTTGTTTTATTTTACGTAATTACACCAAAATAAAAAATAAATAAAATAAACACCTATTATGAGCTTAATCCCAAAATTGACAAGTCTTGCACTTGAATTTGTAAACCTTGGGTCATATGGGTGTCCCAAGCCTTGTAGTTCACTGCAATAAATAAAACTTTCCTTGAGAATAACTCTTCATTGATGACTTCATATTCACATGTATTCGACACCACCATCTTCAGGGCAACTTGGGTTTTGTGGAATAATAAAGTAAGCATGGTGTGGAACTTAGTGGGTTCCACCAAGTGTTGTTCCAATGCCTCTTTGGATGGATTTGTGTCTTTTTCTATGATTTCCAGTTGCCGTGCATGCATTATTTCATGTCTAATTTCTTGCATGAGCATCACCTCTCCTTGGGATTCAATGGAGACTAATTTGTGAGATTTTATGAGCCTGTCCATGATGATGTAGTTTTTTTGATAAGTTCCCATATTCTTTATCACATATTTTTCAAGCTTTTATTGAGCTTGGATGGCAAGCATGATATCCGCTTTATCTATTTATCGACTCAGTTTATCTTTTCTTGGTAAAGTCTCAAGTGAATAAGGGTGTTATGTACTCCAAGAATTCATTATATCAATGGCTGCTAAGGTGTCCTTAAGTTCCATGCCTTTGCCTTTGACCACATTTTGAATTGAGGTAAGCATGGCAACCATCTTCTAAAGTTTCCCAAACTCCTGGTATAGTTTCTTTACAATGTCACCGAATTATTTGTTTTCCTCCAACACTACACTATGATACTCTTTATTGTAAGCAATTGGTTACAATGAAGCTTGATTTTTCTTGTGCAACCTTTCAATTTCTTGATGTGCCTTTTTTGGACTCTTGTCTTGTTCCCTCACTTTTTCTAGCAAATGTTCAATAATTCATTTCCATTGTCGAGGAAAAGGTTTTCCATTGAATTTTTTAGAGTGTTGGACACTATGTTCCTCTTCATGGTGACCAAGATAGGCTTTGTTGGTTCTTGGGCCACATATATCCTCCTTTCTTGGACAATTCAATTTGTCAAAGCGAAAGGTTACAAAGTTCATAACTTGATTTTCGTCACCTATAGTGATACCAATCTCTCTAATTGGTAAATGGCCTTTGGTTAATGGCATGGAGTCTGAGGCCATTGGATCAATATCCATTCTGGCCAAACCATCATTTCCTACATTTTGGGCTTCCTTTTCTTATTTCTGTTTCAAATTTGCCTCGTCATGGGCTTGTTTCTCTAATCTCTCTCATTCGAGTAACTCCTCTTCTTGTTTCTTTTTTTCTTCATCCTCCTTCTGTAACCTTTCTGTTTCTTCCCTTGCTTTTTGTTCTACCTCTTCCTTCTCTTTATTTAATCTTAGATATTCTTTTAGATTATTTTTCTTCTCTTTCGTAGCTACTTCTTTTTCTCTTTCCTTTTTTTGTGCACTTTTTTTCCTGTCGATCCTTCCCTTTGGAAAGTTCTAATATTGTATCTTTAGAACCATTTGTGTTTCTTAGGGCCTCTACAAAATTGTAGTAGTTTTTTATTGTTTCCCTGTCTTTCTTGGTTTTTTATGAGTAGATCCATTTTTACTTGCATTGCGAGCAATGTGTCATGACCACACCCCTTGGGTCATACCTATGGAAGTCAAGCTCTTTGAATTTGAAAAGTTCTAGATTTGTAGCTTTTACCTATGCCTCTTTGAAATTATTTATATAGTACATGCCTACATAAAAGGGGTATGTAGGCCATGGTTCCTTCTTTGACTGTGATAGCATCCCATTGACTCCTATGGTTACTTGATATACAATTTCTTACAAAATTACATCATTTATCATGAATAATGGGAGCTAGTGCAAAGGATTCCATGACCTAAAACTCTAATGTATGTTGATTCTCGTGGGGTGAATCGGTCAACAAATTCTTATAATGCTTCGTTAGTACGATTTGACATACAAGGTGAATCATGGTCAAATAGAATGTGGAATAGAGGTGAGAAGAATCCTTCGACTATTTTTGTGTACAATGATGCATGTTGGCTGCCCCATGATTCCTTGCAATACATATGCATTGTTTTAAAGTCGAGGGTGAGAATCCACTTGCCCCCCATCAGTTTGAACTGCGATTTGGCACACATAGTGTCAATTAAATATGAATACATATATAAGTCCATATGCATTCCATCTACCAAATTTTGAGCCTCCGCCACCTTGGCTTGGATGGATACTACAATGATTTAAACCCAATTGAATATGAGTCTGTCACAATAACATGTATATATAAGTGGAACCCAAATTTCCTCGAAGAACTCAGTTATGGCCTTGCTATAAAGTATACAACACATAGATGCAACCAACTGATAAGATTTTATGAGTAAATTTGTTTTATATATTCTGTCTAGCTTAGTTCTAAACTTGTTTGGGTCTTTCCACCAACTCTTTAAAATATCTTTGGTGTTTAGAGATAACTTGTTATACCAGCTCACTAAGAAGGCCACTCAATGTTTAGGTAGTTTGTATTTATTATCTATTCAAGGATAAGTAAGTGGAACGATGTCATTATCATGGCTATCTTTGATAGTCATGTATCTAATATCAATGCATTTGATTATCCACTCAATAGTCTCCCTGCATGGGAACACTGCTAGATGAGAGGCTAGTTTGTGTAACCATGATCCTGATATTTTGATAAACTCTTTTATCTTCCTTTTCATTAGGGTATTCTCTCCTTATGAATAGATGATAAATCTCTGACCAACTAATGGAAGTAGACTTATGAGTAAAGCACCATGTATCAACATATGTAGGCACTGAAGCAATAGGACTTTCTTCCCATCTTTCATCCACAAGTTCTTTTCCAGGTTCTCTTTGCGAAGGAGCCATATCTTTAGATGATGATAGGTTAAATTACTATAAATAAATTATTCTTGGAAGATGAAAGATATATTATACAATAGATAAATTAGAAAACAAAAGAATAACTTAGTGTGCAACACAATTACCTAGTGTAGTATGACGTTGTGTAATGCACTGTGGCACATGGAAGCCAGTTAGGGTGCTAGTGAGGTTGCACAATATGGGGGTAGATTGCGATATCTCAATACTTGACCTTATAACAAGCTGAGAGAGGAAATTTCACTATGACACAAAACTAAAAGTTTGACTATAAAGCGTAATTGCGATGTTAAAAGAGGGGTTGTGTTATGGAAATGCGGCACATCACAAAATTCTATTGCATGATGCATAAAGAAGTTGCACCATATGGTGCAATATGAAGGATCAGACTAATAAAAAAAGTGCAACGTGATAGCTTATTAAAGCATGGGGTGTGTTGCGCATTGTGCAAGGAAACAATGTAGGTACGAGAAGTGATGGTGCATTGTGATGGGAATGAGAAAATGGGAGAAGTGGCGAAGTGTTGGAGTGGACTAGTAGCATTTAGCCATGTTAATATGTATATAGTGGAAGGTGTAAGGTCTATTAGGTGAATCAATTTGCAAAAATAGGTAATATTTGTTTCATTGACGAAAAAAACAATGATTGTAGGAGTAAGGTACACAATACCTACTTGCAATGTGGCACGGCCATTTCACTCTAGGCGGTGCAACCTAACCTCAAATGATAGGGAAGTGCTAGCAAATTATGTAGTGCAAATGAGAAAAGGAGGCTCACAATAAATAATTCTATGAAAATTAAATGGGTAAGAGGGGTATATATAATATTTCAATTGTGTGAGTGCATTTAATGAGCATTTATTGAAACATCATAAAAATATCTGCAACAAAAGATTAAGATGCAAGATTACGTTGTAATGGATTATAAGGCTGTGATTTGCCCTTTAAATTTTCAAAGTTTCAAAGTTAAAACATTCCCTTCCATGCAACTTAAAGGTATGAAGAACAATCTTAGGGGCTATATCACATATATGTCTAAGAATTTTTAATAAGGGGACCCTAAATTTTTCCTCTCGTTTGAAATTGTTTAGGGCTACTGTAGCTACTACAAAAATTGGCAAATCACAGGTCAAACCTCAACATATGTGGTTTAGCCATTAGTTTTTGTGAAACATTTATTTGACTCTATGGGCACCACTTTGTAGTTGTTTGCTTCCGTTTAAGGATCTTTTGTCTCTCTATAAACTAACTTGGTCTTGGAACATAACACACTGACTTCAACAAAAATCAAACACTAAGATTTTTTATAAGAAATAAATATATTATGATAGTGATTTTCAAATTATCAAAATTACGATGAGTCTCTGGTGTTGCTCCACTACCTGCAAGAGTTCATAGCTCTGACAGAGTCACTTAAGGAACAAAATCATTTCTTCACTTCTAGCGAGTGTCCATAGCCTCGACGAAGTTTTTACCATCATCTTTCTGTGTGAGAAGCCTTTGTAATTCCTTTACCCTTTTATTGGTTTCTTTGTATGAATATTTTTGAATTATTATTTTTGGGTATTTGATGCTAGGGTGGATAAGAGACCTTGAATTAGCTTTATGAAACATACAAGCTATTCCTTTTCATTCAACAATTTTAAGATTTTTTGAAATGGGTTTGCTCACAATTGCACTTTTCTTCCCATTATGTCTTTAACCAATTGATCACGGATCAAAATATGCTCAAAAATAAAAATGCTCTGAATTTCCTGTAACTGGTGCCAAATCATAGATCTCATCGTTTTGATTCCAAGAACACTTGAATCACCTAAATATGACACCGTATACGGAATTTATTACATTTTAAAGTTTTTTGTAAATAACTAAAAAAGTCAACTTGCAGGGTAGACTGAGTTGTTGACTGTACAAGCCGTATGATGACATCAACAATTGACTGTGAAGGGTATGCCATTAGATGGGCCAATCCCATGTCGATACATGGCATGTCCATATGAGGCTAGTTGGCGAGATTTCATTGGTGGTATGTTGTTGAAGTGGCCCAATGAGAGGGCGCCATGTGGCCCTCGGTCATTGGCTAAAATTTTTAAAGGTTGGCGAACCAGTCTCGACCGCTCGACCCATCGCACAATATTCCAATGTTCTACTGGCTTGCCTATCGTGTGACTTGTTATTGTTGGGTTGTGTTATATTATTTCCACATAGTTAACAGGGGGTTTGAGGGGTGCCCATAACCCCACTTTATGGGGTCTGGGGCAGCCCGCTGGAAAATTTTGGTTTTGGACCCTATGTTAGGTTGGACGGACCCACCTATGGTTTTGTGCATGATTTTCGCACATGTTTTTTGGACGCGATGGTTTTGAGTCCATGGTATTGGATGCGATGGTTTTTTGGTCCATGGTATTGGACATGATGGTTTTTTCGGTCCATGGTATTGGATGCTTCGGCATGTATAAATATGTATTGTAACATTGAAAGGAACATAATGAAAAATCAAGCTGGTAGTCCCGGTTTTGGGATCTAGGGGGGAATCTCTGTGCATATGTGTTTTATGTGTTATGCTCTCACATTGTTTATTTTCTTTGTTTTAGAATTCGTATGCAGGTAATTTCTCTATAGGCTTAAAACCTAGAAATCTCAACTAGGTCAACCTTCTGACCAGGTGGCTCAGCCCCAATCCTCTCAAGGACACCTTACCGGGCTTGCTCAACTGGGCACTCAAATGATTGTTGCTTCTCAGGCTCCACCCGGTTTTCAGCCCCAGTCTGGACTCCAGACCCAAGCCAGTCTTCAAATGCAGGGTGGATCTCAACTTCAACCTACTTATTAAGTGCAGCCTAGCCCCTAGGCTCGGTATGGAGCCCAGTTGCCTTATGGTTTCCAGCAATCCCAAGGGTAAACTCAAATTGCCCCGTATCAAAATTATCAACAATTGCAGGTGAGTCCTTATTAAAATTACCAGCAATTGTATGTTGCTCCTGTAGGCCAAGTTGGTAATCAATGGAATTCTAGGGGGAAAATCCAGGGTTAGCCATCTAGTTATAGCTACAACCCCTACGGACAAAATCCCTACTGGCAGAAGCCCTTTGGGCCAATTCCGTTCGGAAAAAATCCATGGGGGCAACAAGCAGCTGGCTAGAACTCTGGTGCTAGTCTTGGGTTGTGTTATATTCTTTCCATGACTAACCTATGTAGTGAACCAGGGGATTAGAGGGGGGCTCACAAGGGTGGCGGTAGCGCCCCTTGTCTAGGGGGTTTGAGGGGGGGGGGTAGCCCCCCTCTACGGGGTCCAGGGCAGCGCCCCGGGAATTTTTTTTTTGGGCCCTATATTAGGTTGGGTAAACCTACCTATGGTTTTTGGTCAATGGTTTTAGACGCGATGGTTTTCGGTCCATGGTATTGGATGCTTCGACATGTATAAATATGTATTGTAACATTGAAAGGAAAATAACGAAAAATCAAGCTGGTAGTCCCAGTTTTGGGGTCTAGGGGAAAATCTCTTTGCATATGTGTTTTATGTGTTATGCTCTCGCATTGTTTACTTTTTTTTTTTTAGAATTCATATGCATGTAATTTTTGTACAGGGTTAAAACCTACAACTACCTCCTACCCGTAGCCCCAGATGTCCTTTAATCCTCAGCTACCTTCCTTAGCAACATTGGAGCTACCGGATGTGTCCAAGATGACCAATGATCCTATCCTTCATAATCTGTATTGGCCACCGGTCCCAACTAAGATTCCCGGTGATTGTTCCAAATTTGATGGAAAAGCTGGAGAAGACCCTCAAGCCCACATTATGACTTATCATCTATGGTTTTCATCAAATTCGTGGCTTGACGATTCAATCCAGCTCTGCCTTTTTCAAAGGACCCTCATTAGCTCTGTTACTAAGTGGTATATCGAGCTAGCTCGTGGATCTTTTCAGGATTTTAACTCATTGGCAATGGCATTTTTAACTCATTTTGAGTTTCCAATTCAATATGAGATAGGCACACATCTCCTTATGTCCCTTAAACAAACAACGGATACGCATATCTCTGATCATACCCATGAGTGGAGACGGTGTCATAGTTTGATTAAGTTTTGGATTCCCGATCATCTCCTGACTGATTGGTTAACGACCTCATTCGTCCCTCCAATCGCAAGGGATATTGCTATGGGAGCATGTGTAACTGAAGAGTAAGCTATTGCGCATGCTCAGTACCTTGACTTGGTTTACTCCCAGTCTGGTACGCTATATAATTATTTGCCTAATGCACCGAGGCCTGTAACTTCCAAGGCTCCGCTAAAACCATCTGTTGACGGTGTCATTGGTTCTGTCAATTCGTCCTCTAAGAAATATTTCGTGAACCCTGGGAAGCAAAATTTGAATGCTTCGAATGAAAATACTTCTCAGGCTGTGTCTAATTCTAGAAATACTTCTGAGGTTAACGCCGTCCAGTCCACCACGGCGGACAAAGCCTCGAAAGGAAAAAAGAAGGGAAAGGAAAAAAATAAAGCTGATCAACCCAAGGAGGATTCCCCTAAACCTCCACCCGAGGAAGGAGCCAAAAGCAAGCCCAAGTATCCTTATCTTATCTGTGACAAGGATCACTATACCAAAGACTACCCTAGGCGGTCTGAAGTTAGTCGCTTGTTGAAAGGTGCTCCTGGGACTCCTGCAATGCTGAAAGAACCTTCCCCTCACAACAAATGCAAATGGTGGCTAACCCATCCCAGTCCTCTTCTCCCTTTGGTTCTCAAGCGTTCATGGTTGGGACAATCCCCGTTCACATTCGCACTCGAGCAAAAGAATATCCCTCGCCTACTGAGAAAGAGCCTGAGGTCCCCTCTAGCGCTCCTCCATCCAGTTCTAGTCCACTCCATATCGAAATACCTAGCACTGAGATGCCCATCTGACCCCCTCCTAAAGGTTTACTCAGGAAATATTCTTACAACCTTAATGCTCATGCTGCTCAACACTACAACATCTTTGAGGACTTAGCCCAGGCTCTATCAGCTATGTCCGCTCTAGAAGTTCTCTAGAGCTACCCCTCCCAGAGGAAGTCCTTACTATCAGCTATCGGTGGCATCGACCTGGCCGACTCGGATTTGATTACTTTTGATCTCGAAATCCATGTACCGAGACTGCCTCACCAAATTGCCTTCCTTATCCAGGTCATCATCAATTCTGAAACAATTCATTGTACGGTCATTGATGAGGGCGCGTCAGCTTACATCATGTCTGTTGCTTGTTGGAAGGCTATTGGTTCTTTGACTCTGAGCCAGTCTCCTACAACCTTGGAAGCCTTTGATGGGAGAAAGTCTCACCCTTATGGTATGCTCCAAGGTTTTCCGATTACTTTGGAAGGAAAGATGATCGAAGTGGAAGTTGAAGTTGTTGATGCTATGCTCTTTACCATCTCTTAATGTGCCCTCTCAGTTAGAGGACGATATTCCGAACGAAACCTTGTTCTTAATTAGCACCCTCGATCCTTGGTACGAGGATATCATTGTCTATTTGCAGACGTCCTCTTTTCATCCTGATGTGTCTAACGACATTCAGCGATGGATTTACCATCAATCTCAGCCCTATCGTATTATTGGTGACACCCTGTACCGTCTCAGCGTCGACTTTGTTCTCCGCCGATGTTTAACGCTTGAGGAAGCTGAGTGAGTTTTAAATGACTGCCATTCTGGTGCCTGTGATGGTCACATGTCCGGATATGCTACTTCTCAAAAGATCCACTGTGCCAGTTACTTTTGGCCCTCCATCTTTAAGGACTACATTCTTGTCGTCCGTTCCTGTCACGAGTGCCAAATCTACCAGCATAAGATGTGTGCGCCTCCCGCTCCATTGCACCCTGTTGTTACCATCGGCCCTTTTGCAAAATGGGGCATTGATTATATGACCTGTAACCCTTTCTCGCCAGGGGGCATGGGTATATCATTGTTGCCATTGATTACTTCACAAAATGGGCCAAGGTGATGCCCACACTATCTGAACAAAGTCACACAACTGTACAATTTTTGTTTAATCATGTTATTTCACGGTTCGGAGTCCCCCAGGCTATCGTCACTGATCACGGAAAGCATTTCCATAATCATATGATGACTAAGCTTACAACCCAGTTAGGCTTGCGGCATGATAGATTGACTCCATACTATCCTCAGGCCAATGGCCAAGTAGAATCCATCAACAAGGTTCTAGTTACGATGCTTCAACAAACCATTGGCATGCACAAGTTCAACTGGAACCTGATGTTGTTCTCTACCCTGTGGGCCTATCAAAATTCTGTGAAGGATGCCACCAGTTTCACTCTATTCTAATTGGTTTACAGACTGGAGGCTACCCTTCCCATCAAGTGCGAGATCCCTTCTTTGAAATTAGCCGTCGAATTACTCCCCGACACTACTCTGGTAGAATAGCGTCTTCTTTACCTGGAGCGGATAAACGAGACTCATCGACTAGCCTCTCTAGCTATCGAAGCATAGAAGAAGAGAGTGAAAACTCACTTCCATCATACTATTCATCCTCGCTCTTTCGTTGAGGGAGATTTAGTCCTACTCTATGATCAAGCAAATGATAAGCTGGGGGTAGGCAAATTCGAGCCCATGTGGCACGGGCCTTATATTGTAAAGAGAGTTTTGAAAAAAGGAGCCTATGAGCTGATTGACTATGAAGGGAACCCTCTGGATAAGCCCCAAAATGGGCTTTACTTGAAAAGTATTATGCATGAATTCCAGGCACTCTGATTTGTACATACATGTGTTTTAGCAGGTGTGTTGTGTGTGCGTGTTTTCATGTTTTTGTCTTGGTGTGTCGGCGTGATTACCGCTTATTGTGTCCTTTTGCTTCTTGTACAGATGTTTGGTGCGCCTTACGTTGGTTTCATCGATGGTGCCTCCCGTAGTACGCGCAACCTGTCTTCTACGGCATGGGTGATCTATGATCCTCATGGTGAGCTAGTAGACGTTCAAGGTGTTTGTCTAGGTTGTATCATGAACAATGTGGCTGAGTATAGTGTAGTTATTGAGTACTAGCCGAGGCGATCAATCTTGGTATTCGAACATTGGTGGTGAACCTAGATTCTTAGCTTGTCGTCCACCAGCTCAATGGGCGATATTCCGTCAGAGACCATCGGATTCTAAGGCTATATCTACGTGTTAAATTGTTGGAAAGGAATTTTGATTTCATCACATATCAACACATTTCGAGACAATTAAATAAATTAACTGAAGCATTAGCCAATTATGTATTAGATAGGCATTTGCATAACATGTAATCAAAACAGCAAATAAAAGCATAAAAAACACAATAAACCATAGGAATATGTGTACAATATATAATATATATATATATAATATATCATATATATATATAATATATATTATATATATAATATAATATAATATATATATATATATATATATATTAAATAGATAGATATATAATATAAATATCATATGGCGACACCCCGAGGCACTCAAAAATAAAAGTATATATTTAGCAGAGTCTATGCTCTCCGTACACCTAAGACACATGTCCTCAAAAAATAAGAACAAAAAGTAAACCTAGGTATCTCTGTGGCGGGTGTGCTCCTATAGCACACTACCGCCCATTCCACCTGCCTCAAAAGGTGATGTGCCCTGGGTCTCACCCCAACCGTGTGAATCTGCAATGCTACAGGGACCTCCTCAACCCCTTGGTAGTTAGGGATCCCCGCCATAAGTCCCTCAAGGTTTCCGGCCATCATCTCCACCTCGTCATCCACCGGGGGAGCCATGGCTAGTGTTGTGATGCCGTGAACATCCCTCCGTGGCTTCGGAGCCAACCCAATGGGTCTCACTGGTCCTACATCTGCAATTCCACAATGTTCATCATTAGGACATATACATGAAAAAATCAAAAAGCATCATAAACAAATAAAATGCAAAAAATGTGTAATAAAGTGTCTTACCACCATCATCCCACTGCTCACCATCGGGCAGCTACATGTCAGGGTCTCCGCGGAAGTCCATGCCGGCATACGACCAATCCTCGACAAAGATTACCTGACACTCCAACCACTCTCGAAACAGTATCCCCCATGATACTTATCGCCCACCACCTCCTCGTGGCATGACATGCGCCCACCGTGTAGCTCTGGTCTCACATTGTCTGGGCGCGTCTAAATCCATATCCTAAAGCTGCAATGCCGACAACCACTCTAGCATGAGCGGGACTAAGATGGATCCGTAGCCAAACTACTTCGTCTCCCCTCGACGACATCTAGTAAGCTGCCTTTTCATATTTGTCGTCACCGTGTCTGCCCAGTTAAACATGGTTGGGTTCAGACATTCAAGAGCCAACCGAAGATGGGTCTTTGAAGCCTCATGTTGGGCTTGGGAGCCCACTGCCCATGTCACCATGAATAACATGGCATGAAGAATCACATCGTTTACCGTTGGGATCGTCACCTTCTCGCTCTTCATTTTGCGTGCCCCTGGGCACACTCGAGCCATGAGTGTCTCTAGTGATTTGTCCCTAGGACGTTGGCCCTCCAAGATTGGCCTCACACCCAGACGGGATAGCCCGGTCAAAAAATAGATATCTATGGCATCAAATTCAATACCCTAGACTCGGATAACAAATATCTCATCTATAGGATTCCAGGCCTGAATCAATAGCTCCAGCAAATTGGGCTGTGACAGGAGGTGAGGAGTAAGGAAGAATTTGAGCAACCCACATGCCTGCAATGTGTTTCGGCACCCCACATCAGTGAAAGCTTGGATATCATTGTCATCGTGCATTCATTCTTGCCAGACAAATGCCATGATAGCCTGCATGATGAAGAAACTCTATTAGCGCCCTTGTTGCAAAGATCTAAACATTACTTTTATAAAAAAATGGTTGCGCAGCATCATCGCGTCTATTTCTAAAATAGACGCGATGATCATGGCGCGCTAGTGTTAATTTCTCCCGATCATCATGGAAGTACACCACTTTTCCATGATGATCGGGTCGTGGTCTGTATCAATTTTTATTGGTCATCGTGGACCTGAAGGCAAAACCTGTGATGACCGAGAGCGGAATTCATTTTGAAAAAACTGCTTAAACTAACAAATCCCATGGTCAAATGCAGTAAAAAAGACATTGAATTAAAGCATAAGATGAAATCTACCTACGTGGAAGAAGTTTCGGGACGAACGGTGGATGAACGGGCCGGAATGAGCTCGCCAACTTCGGTGCTCCAAAACACTCTACAGTGCATAAACAGTAACAATGGTAAAAAACAATGGTAAAACCCCCCTTTTTATAGGAATTTTGGAAAATTACAAAATTATATTTGGTAAATGTGGGTTTTCTCCTCATTGTTATCATATGAAATATGATTCTTCTAGCTATATTGTTTATTTTATATTGAATGGGTTTACAGATCTACAGATGATGGAGTTTCGTGTACACTTGATCCGTGAAGTCATTTTTAAGCTCTTTTCTGACTCAAAACATGAAAAGATAGCCAAGTTGCTCCTCTTGACTTGTTAAAAGTAAATAGGAGGCGGTTACCTTTAAGCTCTTTTTCCAACCATTTAAATGAGAAAATATTGTCGAGCCTTTGTCATTTTAGGCTCATTAATGGTTATGAAATGACATGATTTCAGTCGCTTTTCTACTTTTTTAGATTGAAGTCACTAATTATGAAAAGTACTCCTTGATTATAATGGTTGGGCGGTTCTTTTGAGTATTGTTTTATACCTTTTTCGGGCTCAAGAGACACAACTTTACGAAAAAGGACCCCTCTGGAGTTTTCTTTTCCGTGTCTTTTTCAAACTCCCTAAACATGAAAAAGACTCCGAGTTTTGCCTATGTCAGACTTGTTAAATCCTGACGAATTGGACACGTCACCATGACGAGACTCGAGCTTCTCCTCTCTAGGGCTCGTTAAACTATTACTAGGTTGGATTCAATGACAGGTTTTTCGTCGATTGTCTATGGCAGTGAGTCACTCTTGAACAACGACACTTCTGCTTCTTGTCAGGTTGGGACATCCATACATCGTTATTTGGCTTTCCATGGGTTTGGGTTGTCATTTAGCCTCCTTCCCTCTGATCCATGCTATTTTCATCAAGCCTCTGATCCTTTGGTACCTGAATGCTACCACCCTCCGGAGTCGTGTTGCCGACATGTTCAAGAGTATAATCCTTCTGCAGTTTACACCTCGGTCTCCTTTTGTGATACTCTGTTGCACCATCTACCACTTGTTCCTTATCGCGTTTCGTTGATGGGGAAAACATTATGGCCCTCCTGCGATGGGTCGTCTCCTGTCGACATCAGCTCATTATCCAAGAGATTGACCTAGAGATCCCCTTTGGTACCTTAGAGCTTGCATGCCTCAATGGCAAGTTCTTCGCACTTGATAGTCGATTTGCATCATTGGTCGTTGATTGGGTGATTCCATGAGTGTTCGACTTCAGCTCATTCTTCGCACTTCATGGATTGTACTGGATAGTACCTTGAGAGCCATTGTCATCATTGGTGGTTTCTCTCGCACTTGTTAATGATTTCTATCGTTGACCGGTAATCAAGCAACTTTCTCTCATGCTCGACTTCGACACCTCCATTTGCATGATAGAATTTGTACTATTGGTTGGTTGGGTTCAAGACCCCAGGCTCAGATTACATATGCTCAGGCTGCATGGATTGGTTTATGATTGCATGATTCATTGATGGATGGCTGCGACCATACTTGAGTCTTCATGGATGGCTGCGACCATACCTTTATCATTATCATGGTCTCATGAGCTGGGTGGTTGCGTCCATACCACAGACCTATTCGGTATGTCCTTTGGATGGCTGCACCCATGCCTAGACTACATGTACTTCAGAGATATCAGTTAGACTTGTGCACAGGTACTTCTAGATGGTGTTCCAGCTCCGTTGTTTTGTAAAGCATTTCACTCCTCCCACTCTCTCGGGCTTCATACTTTAGGGGGCATCTGTTACACAATAATTTATCACTGCTTTCACTCTCGGTCTTCTCACTATGTCATGTGTCCAAGTCAAACATGATTATGACAGGAAAATGCTTCCTTTTGCTCCCAATTGACCCACTTTTGCAAAGTTATCTACCTCCTCATGTCTGTTTCCTTAATAAATGCATTGATAAGAGCTCATGAATAGACAGACCGTGCTACCAGCGTGGAAGTACATGTGATTCCTGTGATGGCTCGATTTTATGCATCAGCCTAGGTCCATGTGGTCCCTTTAGTGATGATCTAACTATGTGCACTAATCACTTGCGATGTCAGCGCTGAGGATCAGTTCTATGCCCGCGATGATCCAGATTGGGTGAATTGTTCCAACAGTCAGCCTTCCAGATGACTCGAGACTTGGTTGTTGGCCTTGTTTATGTCGCCCTTCCTTCTCTGGTGTGGTAGTTCCATCAATTGTGCTATCTTCCTTGGTGATAAGCTCTCCTTCCCACCTTTCATGGAGACTCCTTCTCCTATTTAAACTCTCACCATTGCTATGCATTGCTAGTTGGACAATTCTGATAGTTGGCTAGTTGAGCAGTGTTGTGAGTGCTTTTTGAGTTTGCTAGATAGCTGGTGTGAGAGTGATAAGTGTGGAATTTTTGATAGTGTGTGGAAGGTTGTAAGGTACCCTTGATCTTGTGTGAGGCTTATGAGTGAGAGATCTCTTGTGTTTTGGGAGATCCATCTTCAAAGAGTGAATGCTTGAAGAACATGCTGGTTGGACTCTTTTCTGAGAGGCTTGTAAGCTGACTCTTATTTCATTATTAATGTAATCAATGATGTTTTCCTATGTCTCGTATGTAATGTACTTGATAGCTCATGACTTCTTGAGTTTGTGATTAAATGGTTTATTGTTGTTGCCGAATTATGTGCTTTGTTGTATTTCCTTTGCTTTGTTCCAGGTTGATCACTCGTTGAGGAGAAGGAAGTGGAAGCTGGAGCAACGCAACAGAACTCCATCAACCACCGGTTGAGGTAGGCCTCCAACTTTGACTGTTTAAGCGAAGCTATTGTTGATCTGTCCTTGTTTGTGACTAGACCCACTTTAGGGCTAGAGGGGTTGCCTCTGCCCGTAGAGGGAACACTTTCCTGCATCACAATAAGGTTCAATGAACTTCTCACAACGTCAAAAATGGTGAACCACCATCGTCGACGCAATCCGAACACTTCACCGGATCATTCAATTGGTAGGAGCGATAGGCGATGTGTACAAAGGGCAGGGACGTAGTCAACATGAGTTGATGACATGTGCTTACTAGGAATTCCTCATTGAAGACCAATAACTGCAATGGTCTATCCCCATCATGATGCAATTTGAGAAGATTTCCCGATACTCTTGAACCAGGAAGAAAAACTCGTAGGCTGCATCAGTGTAGTGTGCGTGCGGCCCAGAACATCTAAGGGCATCACAGACCTATTATTGCCTCAAACTTCCATGGCCTAGATGGCCATAGTCCCTCTTAGAAGTTGGCCACAAAGGGGAACCCCCGCGTATCTAGTTAGCAGGCTGAGGTCTCATTCATTATCGAAAGTAACCAGACAAATCACTCCACCAACTAAGAACGGCCATGCACTACCACCCATAGAATCAATAAAGAGCTCTCAATCTATCAATCCTTACTATGTCTAGACCTGGTAAGTTTGCCCGTGTTGAGTCAAATTAAGTCGTAGGCTCCACTCCTTGTGGTGCCCTTCCATCAATTCCTTTAAGTTTAAGCCTTGGGACCATACTCCCCCTAGAACCAAACACTCTAATTTCTTTGAAGGTGCTAGTAGAGTCCTTAGAGCAACATCAGCCAATCCCTGGTTGGCATCGTTTATGGTTGAGACTAGGATGGTATCTGATCGTCTTCGAGCCCCCAACTTTCATTCTTGATTAATGAAAAAATCCTTGGCAAATGTTTTCATAGTGGTCTGTCTTTCATAAATCCAAGAATTTCACCTCTGACAATGAAATACGAATGCCCCCGACAATCCCTATTAATCATTACTCTGGTCCCGAAGGCCAACACAATAGGACCAGACTCCTATCACGTTATTCCATGCTAATGTATTCAGAGCATAAGCTTGCTTTGAGCACTCTAATTTTTTCAAAGTAACAGCATCGGAGCTGTGACCCAGCCAATTAAGGCCAGTAGCATGCCACCGACAAAAGGGACAGAACGGTAGGTGCACACCGAGTAGGCGGACCGAACTTTACGACCCAAGATCCAACTAGGAGCTTTTTAACTGCAACAACTTAAATATATGCTATTGGAGTTGGAATTACCGTGGCTGCTGGCACCAGACTTGCCCTCCAATGGATCCTCATTAAGGGATTTAGATTGTACTCATTCCAATTACCAGACTCGATGAGCCCAATATTTTTATTTATTGTCACTACCTCCCCATGTCAGGATTGGGTAATTTGCGTGCCTGCTGCCTTCCTTGGATGTGGTAGCCATTTCTCAGGCTCCCTCTCTAGAATTGAATCCTAATTCTCCATCACCTATCACCACCATGGTAGGCCTCTATCCTACCATCGAAGGTTGATAGGGCAGAAATTTGAATGAAGCATTGCCAACACAAGGGCTATGCAATCCGTCGAGTTATCATGATTCACTGGAGAAGCGGGCAAGCCCACGCCAGCCTTCTATCTAAAAAATGCATCCCTTCCAAAGAGTTGAGACTTGGTGCACGTATTAGCTCTAGAATTACTATGGTTATCTGAGTAGTATGGTACCATAAAAAAAATATAACTAATTTAATGAGCCATCCACAGTTTCACAGTCTGAATTAGTTCATACTTAGACATGCATGGCTTAATCTTTGAGACAAGCATACGACTACTGGCAGGACCAACTAGGTAGCACCCTCCCACTTCAAAGGGCATTCTGGGTGCTCTCTTACCAAGAGCCAACCTGAACACCCATCAAGTCAGATAGATGTCAAAATATCATGTAAAACATTTATGCCTCGCACCTCTTGTATCCCAAGAAGGAAGCACATGCAACATGCCAAGGACATGGCGAACAAATGGGTAGACCTGCCGAGCCACAACACACCAAGGCCACTCTGTAATTTGCAGCCACACCCCAACCAACAAGAAAACGAGTGATCACTCATCCCCTCCCTTAGAAATGCCTCCAAAAGCCTCCATGCCGTGCACCGAGGCTACCTAGGAGTCCACTCAGACAACAGCAATGGTGGACCTCGATCTACCGATCGCCTACGATAGCCTCGATGCAAAGGGAAACAAATGGAGAATGACCAACCATGCAACCTCTATATTATAAATGAGCCCCAACCCTCCCCGCTCCACACTGCGGCCACCTAGGAATCCACTTGGACAGCAGCAACAATGGACCTCGATCTCCTGATCGCCTGTAGAAGCCTCGATGCAAAGGAAAAGGAAGGAAATAAAAAGAGGATGAACGACCACAAATCCCATCATAGAGAGGTCATACAAACCTCCCTGCCACGCATCGATGCCACCTAGGAGTCCACCCGGACAGCAACAATAGTGGACCTCGATCAGAAGATCACCTGCGGCAGCCTCGACACAAAGGCAAGGGAAGGAAATAATACAAGACAAACCGAGCCCACAACCTACCTTAGAAATGCCCCCCCAACCCTCCACTCCTCACATGGAGGCCACCTAGGAGTCCACCCGAATAGAAGCAACAATGGACCTCAATCGCATGATCACCTACGACAGCCTCAATGTAAAGGAAACGGAAGGAAATAAAACAACAAGACCAACTGAGCCCACAACCTCTCTTAGAAATGCCCCCTGACCCTCCATGCCACGCACCGAGGCCACCTAGGAGTCCACTTGGATAGCAACAACAGTGGATCTCAATCACTCGACTGCCTGTGGCAACCATGATGTGAAGGCAAAGGAAGGAAATAAATGCAAATCAAGAGGCTCCTTGCACAATATAAGAACATATCCAAATAGGAGGAGGGATCGGGCATCTCCGCACCCCACGTACATGCAACCTAGGAGATTTCCAACAGCTTTACTGATTGGAAGATGAATAATTTTCCCCTATGACCACCTCCACTCATAGGAGGGAGGTCGAAGCATTCCACCTCAAAATCCTTTATCCAGATAGCCCACACCATTGACATAGCAAGCCTCCTCTCCATTGGACCTGTTACACTGAAATTTGTCACCATGACTATCTGCAGTTAATATGGCCCCATCAATAGCCATATTTTCCTCCTTGTCAAGCCCCATACCTCTGCTCTTCATGTCAAAACTTCAAAAAGAGAGAAAGTCACTTAAAAACATGTTTATCTCTGGGTACGCAGGTTCTCTCTACCTTGCCTGCGTGTACGCACTCCAAACACAATGTACCTGCGTACTTGTACGTTCTGTAAGCCAAAGGTTGGGTGCGTACCCCTGTAAAGGTCAAAAGGCGCGAGTTTCATCTTTAAAAAGTTACTTGTGGTCACTTCTAGAGCCTTCTAGAAGAGTGTTTGACGTGTATTGAGCGCCTCCAGATGGTTCATGCATCCCTATGATAGAGGAAATTATCCCATCAAGAGAGGAGCTACCCCATCCAAAAGAGGGAGTATCCCATTGATGTTGGAACTGAATAACTTCCTCTAGAACACTATAAATACAGGCATTGGGCCAAGGGAGGGGAGGTTGAAAGCTGAACATTCCAAAGGGTAGATGCTGCTGGAATTAGGACTTCCATTGTAAGCTTGTGAGGAGAGATTACCATCCTTTCTTGTTTCATTTGGAAGTGGGTGAGCTTGTCAAAGTAGAGGAAAACTCTTGCTGTACCCTGGAAGGAACTTGCACAACACCAAGGCTCAGGTTGTAATGGTCCTTTTTTGTTTCCTTAATACAAATAAGTCCATTCTTCTCAATGATTTGTTGTTAATGAATTATTTCATGTACTCCTTGGTCTATGTGATGAATATGCTTTGTTTTATGAAATGAATATTCAGGTGTTATGTAATCGTTTGCTTTGTAGTGTATGCAGGTCTTAAAGTGAAGGAGGAGCTCATCTGGATCAGCAAGGCTGGACCGCTACAACAAGCGTTGGACCTAAGGTAAGATCGAAAACATTTGAATTCTCATAGAATAACGTGTGTTTAGAGAAGGATTTCTCTTGTTTGGTTTGTTTGTCACTAGAGAGTCTTAGACTCCTAGGGAGGTTAGGTTTGTCCTCAAACATAACTCTTTCCGCATGACAAATTGGCGACTCCGCTGGGGAATCCATTGATGTGATTGATTTTTCCTTTGAGCATTACTTTGATTTGAGAAACTCTGATTTCTTTCTAGTTTTTGACTGATTGACTGTGAATTTGGGTGGAATAGCTTAGGGTTGAGTTAGTTTTTATTTTTCTTGATTTTGAGAGCAGTACGCACCCTCTGAGTTAGACACAGTGCGTACCTGTACGCATTGTATCTTTGTACACAGAGCGTGGACGCACCTGGTCAAACAGGCTGCCTGCGTACCCCTGTCAAAAGCTTAGAAAATTTCAATTTTTTCCTTTTTACCCATTAGATTTTGTTTATAATTTATTTATTGCTGCCCAGATCCACTGGTTACCTGTCAGAAGCTTTCATCTTGGCTAATTTCATTGACATTCCTGCTTTAAGCTTTTATCAATTGGGTGTCTTGACTCTCTTTTTGAGAAATTCTTGATTTATTTTCCTTTGGTCATTACTTGGAGGTTTCTCTCAGTCCTTTCACAATTTTGCATCTTTTTGCTCTTGTTTTTGCAAAAAAATTTCCCCCTCATTCGCTGGGGCGGGGCTAAATTGTGTATGAGTGTTAATCGCCTTTGAGTGTTTTTATTTTTTGATCTTTGGAACTCTCACCCAATTTTCTCGACTTGCACTTGATTGGTTCTTAGATTACATTAGAATCATCTTGTGTTTGAGAATTCTCTTGCATAGATCACATTTGCATAATTAGAATTCTCCTTTCCGGAATATGAATGAAAAATGTGCATAGATTACATTTGCATACTTTTCAAGTGAATTGTGCGTAGATTACAATTGCATAGTTTACATTCTGAAAATCAATCGTAGATTTAGATCAGTTTTCTTTGATTTGAATTTGCACAAAAATAAAAATAAAAATAAAATGTTTTGGAATTGATTTGCATTATTTTTTCTTGATGAAATTAGTGCATTAGAGAATTTGTTATATTTTCTCTTAGTGATCAATTTTTTGCATTGTTGAAAGTGAATGGAAACTCTATCCTTACCTTAGTTAGGATTCATCGAATTGAAAAGATTACATTATCATATTCGATTGCA
>APFE030452363.1:91290-126235 GCA_000404065.3 Pinus taeda | reverse complement strand
TGTCGTGTCGTTATGTGTTCAAGAGATCTGAAACAAAACATTCAACTACAAAATACCTATCATTCATCATTATTAAGTCAGTCCTTACAGCTATATTTCTTCAACTTGAACTATGATTTCGCGTTGTGGGCTTGCCTGCGACGAGTCGTTTTCTATCGACATCAGCACATTATCTAGAAAGTTGACTTAGGAATCGTCAATACCTTGGAGTCTACATGCATCAATGGCAGGTTTCTCGCCTTCGACGTCAGTTTTCATCATTGACTTGCGATCGAAGGATTCCATGAAATGTTCGACACCGACTCATTCATTCACATCTCATGGATTGTGCTGGGTACTTTGAGAACCATTGACATTACCGGTGGTCTCTCTCACGCTTGTTAACAGTTTACATCATTGACTGGTAATCAAGTGGTTTCTACCATGTTCGACATCGACTCATTTATTCGCATGGCTAGAATCGTACCGATTCGAGAAGTAGAGATGAAGACCCTGGATCTAGTTTCCACCATCCAGGCTACGAGGAGTTTTGTATTCATTATGTTGTAGACCAATCATAAACAGATGGCTGCGCCCATACTGTGTCTACACGAGTCTATGATTATGATTTATTATGAAATCATTCCTGTATCAGAGTAGTTAGTCTGATAGTTAAAATTTTTGATCTGAGTATGGGAATGCCTACCTCAGTGATGATATGATCTTATACATGTATTTGTGTTGAAAATTGCAGGTTCTGACCAGGCTCTCCACGAGATAATCCTCGAAATGATAAAGTACTTCACCCTTCCTATATGATATAAAACCCTTATCCATTACAGGCTTCATACTTTAGGGGGCAATCTGTTACACTGAATTTTGTCACCTTGACTATCTGCAGTTATATGGCCCCATCAATAGCCATATTGTCCTCTTTGTCAAGCCCCATACCTCTGCTCTTCATTTCAAAACTTCAAAAGAGAGAAAGTCGCTTAAAAACATGTTTATCTCTGGGTACGCAGATTCTCTCTACCTTGCCTGCGTGTACGCACCTCAAATACATTGTACCTGCGTACTTATACGCTCTGTATGCTAAAGGTTGGGTGCGTACCCCTGTAAAGGTCAAAAGGCGCGAGTTTCATCTTTAAAAAGTTACTTGTGTCACTTCTAGAGCCTTCTAGAAGAGTGTTTGACGTGTATTGAGCGCCTCCAGATGGTTCATGCATCCCTATGATAGAGGAGCTTATCCCATCAAGAGAGGAGCTACACCATCCAAAAGAGGGAGTATCCCATTGATGTTGGAACTGAATAACCTCCTCTAGAATACTATAAATACAGGCATTGGGCCAAAGGAGGGGAGGTTGAAAGCTGAACATTCTAAAGGTTAAATGCTGCTGGAATTAGGACTTCCATTGTTGACTTGTGAGGAGAGATCACTATCCTTCCTTGTTGCCATATTGGGAGTGGGTGAGCTTGTCAAAGTAGAGGAAATCTCTTGTGGACCCTGGGAGGAGCTTGCACAACACCAAGGCTCAGGTTGTAATGGTTCCTTTTTTGTTTCCTTAATACAAATAAGTCCATTCTTCTCAATGATTTGTTGCTAATGAATTATTTCATGTACTCCTTTGTCTATGTGATGAATATGCTTTGTTTTATGATGAATATTCAGGTGTTATGTAATCGTTTGCTTTGTTAGTGTATGCAGGTCTTAAAGTGAAGGAGGAGCTCATCTGGATCAGCAAGGCTGGACTGCTACAACAAGCGTTGGACCTAAGGTAAGATCGGAAAACACTTGATCTCTCATAGAATAACGTGTGTTTAGAGAAGGATTGCTCTTGTTTGGTTTGTTTGTCACTAGAGAGTCTTAGACTCCTAGGGAGGTTAGGTTTTTCCGTAAAAATAACTCTTTCCGCATGACAGGACCACGAGCACATACACAATTGAAACAACAAATTCCCCCCAACCCTCCCCTCCCCGCACGGAGGCCACCTAGGGGTCTACCTGGACAGTAGCAACGATGGAACTTGATCACATGATTGCCTGCGGTAGCCTCAATGCAAAAGAAACAAAAGGAAATAAAACAAGGCCAACCAAGCCCACATCCTCTCTTAGAAATGCCCCTGACCCTCCACGCCATGCACCGAGGCCACCTAGGAGTCCACCCAAATAGCAGCAATGGTGGACCTCGATCACTCAACCACTTGTAGCGACCACAATGCGAAGGCAAAAGAAGGAGACAAATGCAAATCAAGAGGCTCACTACACAATACAAGAACATATCCAAACAAGAGGAGGGATCGGGCAGCTCCGCACCCCATTCACCCTATGTACAAGCAACCTAGGATATTTCCCACAACTTTACTAACTAGACGATGAATAATTTTCCCCTACGGCTGCCTCCACGCAAAGGAGGGAGGTCGAAGAATTCCACCTTGAAATCCTTCTTCCAGATAGCCCCCACCATCGACGTAGCAAGCCTCCTCCCCATTGGACCACGAACATATACACAATTGAAACAACAAGTGCCCCCCAACCCTTCCCACCCCCCTGCATAGAGGCCACCTAGGAGTCGACCTGCACAGCAGCAACAATGGACCTCAATCACATGATTTCCTGTGGCAGCCTCAATGCAAAGGAAACAAAAGTAAATAAAACAAGACCAACCGAGCCCACAACCTCACTTAGAAATGCCCCCCAACCCTCCCCATCATGCACCAAGGCCACCTAGGAGTCCACTCGGCTAGCAGCAACAGTGGACCTCGATCACTTGACCACCTACGACAACCATGATGAGAAGGAAATGGAAGGAAATAAATGCAAATCAAGAGGCTCACTACACAATACAAGAACATATCCAAATAGGAGGAGGGATCGGGCAGCTCCGCACCCCATGCACCCTACGTATAGATAACCTAGGAGATTTCCCACAGTTTTACCAACTGGACAATGAATAATTTTCCCCTACGGCCACTTCCATGCAGAGGAGGGAGGTCGAAGCATTCCACCTCGAAATCCTTCTTCCAGATAACCCCCACCATCGACGTAGCAAGCCTCCTCCCCCTTGGATCATGAGCGCATACACAATTGAAACAATAAAATGCCCATAAACGTTGTGACTTAACATTTCCAACCGCAAAAGCCTACCACACATGCAAGATGCAAGGAAAAAGCTAACCCCTTGATCAAACGTATGGGCCAACACATCTATAAAAACCGCAAAGCCAACGCAACCACGAACGATGTGCACTTTGAAAGGAATTCTGACCCTTGACTTTACAATAAGGAGAACAGTGCCTCACATCGCCTGACGGAAAAAGAAAGAAAGAGGGAGGATAGGTGGTTTACAACCAAAACCCTTCCACGTCCCTCTTAAAAGTATGCATCTCAACGAAAAATGCCAACACAGAAAGAGTACAAGCACAAGAAACTAGCACCATAAATAGCCGAACAATGAAGAGGCCAGCCATCACAAGGGCCACACAACAATAACTCATACAACTCTAAGAACTTGGAGCAGAAGGGGAATTGTTCACATATGCCTCCCGAGACAAGCATGGCCAGCATTACCGCTCATGCACTACCTATTGGGTATGGAGAGAAGATGAAAATCTGCCACCCTACAAATGACCCAAGGCCATTCTCAAGGCAAACCTGAAAAACCAACTCAATTACCAACCCACCTTTCACACGAAAAGAAAAACCCTTCGCACCAAATAGGGAGGAGTGAACAATATAACAAGGAGCCAATTTCAATGGAGCCACACATGGCTGCCCAGCCCAATCAAAATTTTCTATTCGCAACAACTGAGGGGCACGATAACCACATAGGCACGAAAAAGTTTTGGGGCTTCCATCTGGGACCACAACAATGAAGGCTCAAAGGAGCGTCGAGTAAACTTTCACCATTATTATCATTGGGATGGACAAGAGGGATAGGGATGAGCATGGCCCACATTACCATTCATGTAATACCAAGTGGGGATGGAGAGAAGATGAAAATCGGCCACCCTACAAATGACCCAAGGCCATCGTTCAGGCAAACCCGAAAACAGAACTCGATTACCAACCCACCTTTCACATGGAAAGAAAACCTGTCGCTGGTATCATCTGGAGGGACATGAGGGGACCAAGACAAGCTAGGGAGCCACACCACAACAATCCATACAACTCCAAGAACTTAGAGAGAAAAAGGGAAATTGTTCACATATGGCTCTTGAGACGACCATGGCCAAGATTACCGCTAATGCGTTACTGAGTGGGGATGGAGAGAAGATGAAAATCGGCCACCCTACAAATGACCCAAGGCCATTGTTCAGGCAAACCTGAAAACACAGCTTGATTACCAACCCACGTTTCACATGAAAATCAAACTTGTCACTGGTATCACCTGGAGGGGCACGAGAGGGCCAGTACAAGCTAGGGAGCCACACTAGAACAACCCCTACAACTCCAAGAAATTAGAGAGCAGAAGGGGAATTGTTCACATATGCCTCCTGCGATGACCATGGCCAACATTACCGCTAATGTGCTACCAAGTGGAGATGGAGAGAAGATGAAAATTGGCCACCCTACAAATGACCCAAGGCCATCGTTTAGGAAAACCCAAAAACACAACTTGATTACCAACCCACCTTTCACACAGAAATAAAACCTATCACTGGTATCATCTAGAGGGGCACGAGGGGGTCAGGATGAGCCAGGGATTCTCACCACAATAGTCCATATAGCTCCAAGAACTTAGAGAGCAGAAGGGGAATTTTTCACATATGCTTCCCGGGAGGACCATGGCCAACATTACCGCTCGTGCACTACCGAGTGGGGATGGAGAGAAGGTGAAAATCGACCACCCTACAAACGACCCAAGGCCATCATTCAAGCAAACCCATAAACAAAACTCGATTACTAACCTACATTTCACATGGAAAGAAAACTTGTCGCTGGTATCATCTGGAGGGGCCCAAGGGGGCTAGGACAAGCTAGGGAGCCACACCACAACAACCAATACAAGCTCCAAGAAATTGGAGAGCAGAAGGGTAATTGTTCACATATGCCTCCTAGGATGACCATGGCCAACATTACTTCTCATGCGCTACGAAGTGGGGATTGAGAGAATATGAAAATCGAGCCGACTACAAATGACCCAAGGCCATCATTTAGGTAAACCTGAAAACACAACTCGATTACCAACCCACCTTTCACACAGAAAGAAAATTTGTCGCTAGTATCATCTGAAGGGGCCTCAGGGGGCCAGGACGAGCCAAGGGGAAACATGACAACAACCCATATAGCTACAAGAACTTTGAGAGCAATAGGGGAATTGTTCACATATGCCTCCCGGGACGACCATGGCCAACATTACCACTCATGCTCCACCGAGTGGGGATGGAGAGAAGATGAAAATGGGACACCCTACAAACGACCCAAGGCCATCGTTCAAGCAAACCCAAAAACACAACTTGATTACGAACCCACCTTTCACACGAAAAGAAAACCTGTCACTGGTATCATCTGGAGGGGGAAGAGGGGACCAAGACAAGCCAGGGAGCCACACCACAACAGCCCATACAGCTCCAAGAACTTAGAGAGTAGAAGGGGATTCGTTCACATATGCCTCCCGGGATGAGCATGGCCAGCATTACCGCTCATGCGCTACCGAGTGGGGATGGAGAGAAGATGAAAATTGTCCACCCTACAAACAACCCAAGGCCATCATTCAAGCAAACTCGAAAACACAACTCGATTTCCAACCCACCTTTCACGTAGAAAGAAAAACTGTCGTTAGTATCATCTGGAGGGGCCCGAGGGGGCCAAGACAGGCTAGGGAGCCACACCACAATAGCACATTAGGCTCCAAGAACTTGGAGAGTAGAAGGGGAATTATTCACATATGCCTCCCGGGACAACCATGGCCAACATTACCACTCATGTGCTACCGAGTGGTGATGGAGAGAAGATGAAAATTTTCCACCCTACAAATGACCCAAGGCCATCGTGTAGGCAAACCCAAAAACACAACTCAATTACCAACCCACCTTTCAGACAGAGAGAAAACCTGTCACTGGTATCATCTGGAGGGGCACGAGCAGACCAAGACTAGCGAGGGAGCCACACCACAACAACCCACACAGCTCCAAGAACTTGGAGAGAAAAAGGGGAATTGTTCACATATGCCTCCTGGGACAAGCATGGCCAACATTATCTCTCATGCGCTACCGAGTGGAAATGGAGTGAAGATGAAAATGTGTCACCCTACAAACTACCCAAGGCCATAGTTCAGGAAAACCCAAAAACACAACTCGATTACCAAGCCACCTTTCACACGGAAAGAAAACCTGTCACTGGTATCATCATCTGGAGGGGCACATGGGGACCAAGACGAACCATGGAGCCATACCACAATAGCCCATACAACTCCAAGAACTTGGAGAGTACAAGGGTAATTTTTCACATATGCCTCCCAGGAAGACCATGGCCAACATTACTGATCATGCACTGCTGAGTGGGAATGGAGAGAAAATGAAAATTTTCCACCCTACGAATGACCCAAGGCCAGCCTTTAGGTAAACCCGAAAACACAACTCAATTACCAGCCCACCTTTCACATGGAAAGAAAACCTGTTGCTAGTATCATCTAGAGGGGCATGAGGGGACCAAGATGAGCCAAGAAGCCACACCACAACAGCCCATACAGCTCCAAGAACTTAGAGAGCATAAGGGAATTGTTCAAATATGCCTCCCGGGACGACGATGGCCAAAATTACCGCTCATGCGCTACCAAGTGGGGATGGAGAGAAGATGAAAATGTGTCACCCTACAAACTACCCAAGGCCATCGTTCAGGCAAACCCAAAAACACAACTCGATTACCAAGCCACCTTTCACACGGAAAGAAAACCTGTCGCTGGTATCATCATCTGGAGGGGCACATGGGGACCAAGATGAGGCATGGAGCCATACCACAATAGCCCATACAACACCAAGAACTTGGAGAGTAGAAGGGTAATTTTTCACATATGCCTCCTAGGATGACCATGGCCAACATTACTGCTCATGCGCTACCGAGTGGGAATGGAGAGAAAATGAAAATTGGCCACCCTACAAACGACCCAAGGCCAGCCTTCAGGCAAACCCAAAAACACAACTCAATTACCAACCCACCTTTCACATGGAAAGAAAACCTGTTGCTGGTATCATCTGGAGGGGCATGAGGGGACCAAGACGAGCCAAGGAGCCACACCACAACAGCCCATACAGCTCCAAGAACTTAGAGAGCAGAAGCGAATTGTTCACATATGCCTCCTGGGATGACCATGGCCAACATTATTGCTCATGCACTACCGAGTGGGGATGGAGAGAAGATTAAAATGGGCCACCCTACAAATGACCCAAGGCCATCGTGCAAGCAAACCCAAAAACACAACTCAATTACCAACCCACCTTTCACATAGAGAGAAAACCTGTCACTAGTATCATCTGGAGGGGCACGAGGGGACCAAGACTAGCCAGGGAGCCACACCACAACAGCCCACACAGCTCCAAGAACTTGGAGAGAAAAAGGGGAATTGTTCACACATGCCTCCTGGGACAAGCATGGCCAACATTACCGCTCATGCGCTACCGAGTGGGAATGGAGAGAAGATGAAAATGTGTCACCCTCCAAACTACCCAAGGCCATCATTCAGGCAAGCTCGAAAACAAAACTCGATTACCAAGCCACCTTTCACACGGAAAGAAAACCCTTCACTGGTATCATCATCTGGAGGGGCACATGGGGACCAAGATGAGCCATGGAGCCATACCACAATAGCCCATACAGCTCCAAGAACTTGGAGAGTAGAAGGGTAATTTTTCACATATGCCTCCCAGGACGACCATGGCCAACATTACTGCTCATGCGCTAATGAGTGGGAATGGAGAGAAAATGAAAATTGGCCACCCTACGAACGACCCAAGGCCAGCCTTCAGGCAAACCCGAAAACACAACTCAATTAGTAACCCACCTTTCACATGGAAAGAAAACTTGTTGCTGGTATCATCTGGAGGGGCATGAGGGGACCAAGACGAGCCAAGGAGCCACACCACAATAGCCCATACAACTCCAAGAACTTAGAGAGCAGAAGTGAATTGTTCACATATGCCTCCTGGGACGACCATGGCCAACATTACCGCTCATGTGCTACCGAGTGGCAATGGAGAGAAGATGAAAATGGGCCACCCTACAAATGACCCAGTGCCATCGTTTAGGCATACCTGAAAACACAACTCGATTACCAACCCACCTTTCACACGGAAAGAAAACATGTCACTGGTATAATCTGGAGGGGCACGAGGGGACCAACACAAGCCAGGGAGCCACACCACAACAACCCATACAGCTCCAAGAACTTACAGAGCAGAAGGGGAATTGTTCACGTATGCCTCTCGAGATGAGCATGGCCAACATTACCACTCATGCGTTACTGAGTGGGGATGGAGAAAAGATGAAAATCAGCCACCCTACAAATGACCCAAGGCCATCCTTCAGGCAAACCTAAAAACACAACTCAATTACCAACCCTCCTTTCACATGAAAAGGAAACCTGTCACTTGTATCATTTGGATGGGCATGAGGGGACCAAGACAAGCTTGGGAGCCACACCACAACAACCCATATGAGTTTACATGGACACCCTCACCCGAAAGAGTTTGCACGGATGCCATCAAATGACCTGCTTGAACGAGTTAACACAAACGCCCTCGAACGACTTAGCCATATGAGTTTACATGGGCGCGCACACGACTAAAACGAAGGGACAAGGGAAAGCTGGGCAAACGAGCTGCATGAATGTGCACAAAGCCAACCTCGGGTCACAACTTAGCATTTTTGATACGGGCTCATTCACCTAGGCGTGTCCTCGCCTGACCCGCCTGAACGACCTGTCGGAACAAATTAACGCAAACACCCTCAAATGACCCACCCGACCGAGTTTACATGTGTGCCCACATGACCATAACGAAAGGACAAGGGAGAGACAGGAAAACGAGCTGCACAAGCGTGCACAAAGCGAACCTCGGGTCACAACCTAGCAATTTTTTATACAGGCTCATTCGCTCAGGTGCGCCCTCGCTCGACCAGGCCGAACGAGTTTACATGGGTGCCCACACGACCAAAATGAAGGGACAAGGGAGAGCTGGGCAAATGAGCTACATGAACGTGCACAAAGCCAACCTCAGGTCACAACTTAGCATTTTTTTATACAAGCTAGTTAGCCCAAGCGCACCCTTGCCCGACCCACCCAAACAAGTTCACACGGATGCCCTCAAACGACCTGCCCGAACGAGATTACATGGGGTGCCCTCAAACGACCGAAACGGAGGGACAAGGGAGAGATGGGAAAACGAGCTGCATGAATGCACATAAAGCCATGTTAGGTCACAAGTTAGCATTTTCAATATGGGCTCATTGGCTTGGGCGCGCCCTCGCCTAACCTGTGCCAACGATTTCACATGGACACCCTCACTCGACCTGCCCGAACGAGTTGACACGCACGCCCCCAAATGACTCACCGAAACGAAGGGACAAGGAAAAGTGGGGAAAACGAGCTGCACAAATGTGCACAAAGCCAACCTCGAGTCACAAATTAATGTTTTCAATACGGGCTTGTTCACCCGGGTGTGCCCTCGCCCAACCCGCCCGAACGAGTTCACATGGACACCCTCGCCTGACCTGCCTGAACGAGTTGACATGCATGCCCTCAAATGACTCACCGAAATGAAGGGACAAGGGAGAGTCGAGCAAACAAGCTACATGAACGTCCACAAAGCCAACCCCAGGTCACAACTTAGAATTTTTTGATACGTGCTCGTTCTACCGGGTGCACCCTCGCCTGACCCGTCCGAACAAGTTCACACTAATGCCCAAAATGACCTACCCAAACAAGTTTACATGGGCGCCTGCATGACTGAAATGGAGGGACAAGGGAGAGTCGGGAAAACGAGCTACACGAACGTGCAAAAACCCAATGTTGGGTCATAACTTAGCATTTTCAATATGGGCTCATTCACTCGGGCCCGCCCTCGCCCGACCTGCACCAATGGGTTCACACAGATTCCCTCTCCCGACTCGCCTGAACGAGCTGACAAGCACATCATCAAATGACTCGCTGAAATGAAGGGACAAGGGAGAGCCAAGAAAATGAGCTGCATGAATGTGCACAAATCCAACCTCAGGTCACAAGTTAGCATTTTATGATACTAGCTCATTAACCTAGGCGTGCCCTCGCCTAACTCACCTGAACGAGTTCACATGAACGCCCTCAAATGACCCGCCCAAACGAGTTTACATGGGTGACAGCACGAACAAAGCAGAGGAATAAGGGAGAGTCGGGAAAATGAGCTACACGAACGTGCATAAAGCCAATCTTGGGTCACAAAACATTTTCGATACGGGCTTGTTCACCCGTGCGCGCCCTCGCCTGACCCACCCAAACAAGTTTACATGGGTGCCCACACAATCGAAACCAAGGGACAAGGGAGAGCTAGGTGAACGAGTTGCATGAAAGTGCACAAAGTCAACCTTGGGTCACAACTTAGCATTTTTGATACGGGTTCGTTCGCTCGAGCGTGCCCTCCCCTGACCCGCCCGAACGAGTTGACACGGGCGCCGTCGCCCGACCCGCCCGAACAAGTTGACACGCACGCTCTCAAACAACTCACCGAAATGAAGGGACAAGGGAGAGCTAGGCAAATGAGTTGCATGAACGTGCAAAAAGCCAACCTCGTGTCACAACTTAGAATTTTTTATATGGGCTCATTCGCCCGGGCATGCCCTTGCCCAACCTAACTGAACGAGTTCACATCGACGCCCTCGCCCGACCCGCTCGAACGAGTTGACATGGACACCCTCAAACGACCCGCCCAAATGAGTTTCCATGGGTGCCCAAACAACCGAAACGAAGTGACAAGGGAGAGCGGGGGAAACGAGCTGCACGAGCATGCATAAAGCCAACCTAGGGTCACAGCTTAAAATTTTTGATATGGGCTTGTTCGCCTGAGCATGCCCTCACCCGACCCGCCCGAATGAGTTCACATAGATGCCCTCACCGAACCTGCCCGAATGAGTTCACACAGATGCCCTTGCTCGACCCGCCCGAACGAATTTACATGGGCATCGACACTACCAAACCGAAGGGACAAGGGAGAGCCAGGAAAATGAGCTACACGAATGTGCACAAAGCCAACCTCGTGTCACAACTTAACATTTTTGATACGGGCTCGTTCGCCCGGGCACGCCCTCACCCGACCCGCTCGAACGAGTTCACATGGACACCCTCGCTCGACCCGCTTGAACGAGTTCACATGGATGCCCTCACCCAACCTGCTCGAAAGATTCACCCGAACGAGTTGACATGGATGCCCTCAAATGACCTACTTGAACGAGTTTACATCGGTGCCCACACAACCAAAATGAAGGGACGAGGGACAGTCGGGCAAACGAGCTGCACGAACATGCACAAAGCCAACCTCGGGTCACAACTTAGCATTTTTGATATGTACTTGTTCACCCGAACGTGCTCGTCTGACCCGCCCGAACGAGTTTACATGTGCACCCACACGATCAAAAAAAAGGGACAAGGGAGAGCCAGGAAAACGAGTTACACGAAAGTGCACAAAGCCAACCTCGAGTCACAACTTGAAATTTTTTATACGAGCTCATTTTCCCGACCGCGCCCTTTCCTGACTCGACTGAACAAGCTTACATGGGCACCCACACGATCAAAACGAAGGGACAGGGGAGATCTAGGCAAACGAGCTACAAAAAAGTGCACAAAGCCAACCTCGGGTCACAAAGTAGCATTTTCAATATAGGCTTGTTCACCTGGGCGCTCCCTCGCCCGACCCCCCCGAACGAGTTCACACGCACACCCTTAAACGACTCACCGAAACGAAGGGACAAGGGAGAGCCGAGCAAACGAGCTGCACGAACATGAACAAAGCCAACCTCGGGTCACAACTTAGCATTTTTGATATGGGCTCGTTCGCCCTGGCATGCCCTCGCCTGACCCTCCCGAACGAGTTCACACGAACGCCCTCGCCTGACCTGCCTGAATGAGTTGACATAGACGCCCTCAAACGACCCGCCCGAATGAGTTTACATAGGCACCCAAATGACTGAAAAAAACCGACAAGGGAGAGCCGGGCAAACGAGGTGCATGAACATGCGCAAAGCCAACCTTAGGTCACAACCTAGCATTTTTTATACAGGCTCATTCACCCGAGCGCGCCCTCACCCGACCGGCCTGAACGAGTTCACATGGATGCCCTCACCTAACTCACCCGAATGAGTTCACACAGACACCCTCAAACGACTTACCCGAATGAGTTTACATGGGCGCCCAAACGACCGAAATGAAGCGACAAGGTAGAGCTAGGCAAACAAGCTGCACGAACGTGCACAAAGCCAACCTTGGGTCACAACTTAACATTTTTTATATGGGCTCGTTCACCTGGGCACACCCTCGCCTGACCCACCCAAACGATTTCACATGGATGCCCTCATCCGACCCACACGAACGAATTTACATGGGCGCCAACACGACCGAACCAAAGGGATAGGGGAGATCGAGGAAAACGAGCTGCACGAACGTGCACAAAGCCAACCTCGTGTCACAAGTTAGCATTTTTGATACGAGCTTGTTCACCCCGGCGTGCCCTTGCCCGACCTGCTCGAACGAGTTCACATGGACGCCCTCTCCTGACCTGCCCGAACGCCCTAAAATGACCCGCTCGAACAAGTTTACATGGGTTCCCACACAACCGAAACAAAGCGACAAGGGAGAGCTTGGAAAATGAGCTGCACGAACGTGCACAAAACCAACCTCGAGTCACAACTTAGAATTTTTAATACGAGCTTGTTCAACTGGGCATGCCCTCACCTGAATGAGTTCACAAGGATGCCCTCGCCCGACCTGCCCAAACGAGTTCACACAGACACCCTCAAACGACCCGCCCAAATGAAATTACATGTGCGCCCACATGACCGAAACAAAGCGAAAAGGGAGAGCTGGGGAAATGAACTGCACGAATATGCATATAGCCAACCTTAGGTCACAACATAGCATTTTTTATACGGGCTCGTTGCCCAGGCGCGTCCTCGCCCAACTGGCCTGAACGAGTTCACACAGGCACCCTCACCCGACCCGCCCGAACGAGTTGACACGGACATCCTCAAATGACCTGCACGAACGAGTTTACATGGGCGCCCACAAGACCGAAACGAAGGGACAAGGCAGAGCTTGGCAAACAAGCTGCATGAACTTGCACAAAGCCAACTTCGGGTCTCAACTTAGCATTTTTGATACGGGCTCATTCGCCCGGCCGCACCCTTACCTGACCTGCAAGAACATGTTCACACAGACACCCTCAATTGACCCAACCAAACGAGCTCACATGAACACCCTCGCCCGTCTTGCCCAAATGAGTTGACACAGATGCCCTCAAACGACCCACCCAAACGAGTTTACATGGACAGCCACACGACCAAAACGAAGGGACAAGGGAGAGCCAAGTAAACGAGCTACATGAACATGCACAAAGCCATCATCGGGTCACAACTTAGCATTTTTGATACAGGCTTGTTCGCTCAGGTGCGCCCTCGCCTGACTCGCCCGAACGGGTTTACATGGACTCCCTCGTTCGAATGACCCGCCCGAATGGTTGACATAGATGCCCTCGCCCGATCCGCCCGAATGAGTTGACACGAACGCCCTCGCCATACCCACCCGAATGAGTTTACATGGGCGTCCACACTACCAAAACGAAGGGACAATGGAGAGCAAGGCAAACAAGATTCACAAATGTGCACAAAGGCTACCCCGGGTCACAACTTAGCATTTTTAATATGGGCTCGTGTGCCTGGGTGTGCCCTCGCTCGACTTGCTCGAACGAGTTTTCATGGATGCCCTCGCCCGACTCGCCCGAATGAGTTGACACGGACGCCCTTGCCCGACTTGTCCAAATGAGTTTGCACGGACGCCATCGCTCGACCCACCCAAACAAGTTTACATGGACGCCCTCGCCCGACCCGGTCAAACGACCTGCCCGAACGAGTTTGCATGGATGCCCTCTCCGGAATGACCTGCCTGAACGAGTTTGCACGGATGCCCTCACCCGACCCGCCCAAATGAGTTTGCACGAACGACCTCGCCTGACCCGCCCGAACGACCCACCTGAACGAGTTTACATGGATGCCCTCGCCCAACCCGCCCGAATGCGTTTACACGTGCACCCTCAAACGACCCGCCTGAACGCGTTTACATGGAAAACGTCCTTACCAAACGCGTTTACACGGGTGCCCTCAAACGACCCGCCCAAACGAGTTTACATGGAAAACGACCCACCCAAATGAGGGTTTACACGACAAACGACCCGCTCAAACAAGTTTACATGGGATCTGACACACGACCAAAATGAAGGCACAAGGGAGATTCAGGTCAAGGGTAGCTTACCAACTCGATTACCAACCCACCTTTCACATGAAAAGAAACCTTGTCACCGGTATCATCTAGAGGGTCGCAAGGGGGCCAGTACGAGCCAGGGAGCCACGTCAGAGCAGCCCATATAGCTCCAAGAACTTAGAGAGCAGAAGGGTAATTGTTCACATATGCCTCCCGGGACGACCATGGCCAACATTCCCGCTCATGTGCTACCGAGTGGGGATGGAGAGAAGATGAAAATCGGCCACCCTACAAATGACCCAAGGCCATCGTTTAGGAAAACCTAAAAACACAACTCGATTACCAACCCACCTTTCACACGGAAAAAAACTTGTCACTAGTATCATCTGGAGGGGCACGAGGGGGCCAAGACAAGCCAAGGAGCCACACCACAACAACACATAAAGCTCCAAGAACTTATAGAGCAGAAGGGGAATTGTTCACATATGCCTTCCGGGACAACCATGGCCAACATTTCCGCTCGTGTGCTACCGAGTGGGGATGGAGAGAAGGTGAAAATCAGCCACCCTACAAACAACCCAAGGCCATCGTTCAAGCAAACCTGAAAAACACAACTCGATTACCAACCCACCTTTCACATGGAAAGAAAACCTGTCACTGGTATCATTTGGAGGGCCCTAAGGGAGCCAGGACAAGCCAAGGAGTCACACCACAACAACCCATACAATCTCCAAGAACATGGAGAGCAGAAGGGGAATTTTTCGCATATGCCTCCCAGGACGAGCATTTACAACATTACCACTCATGCGCTATCGAGTGGGGATGGAGAGAAGATGAAAATTGGGCACACTACAAATGAACCAAGGCCATCATTCAGGCAAACCCAAAAACACAACTCAATTACCAACCCACCTTTCACACGAAAAGAAAACCTGTCGCTGGTATCATTTGGAGGGGCTTGAGGGGGCTAGGATGAGCTAGAGAGCCACATCACAATAGCCCATACAGCTCCAATAACATGGAGAGCAGAAGGGGAATTATTCACATATGCCTCTCGGGATGACCATGGTCAAAATTACTGCTCATGCGCTACCACGTGGGGATGGAGAGAAGATGAAAATGGGGCACCCTACAAATGACCCAAGGCCATCATTCAGGAAAACCCGAAAACACAACTCGATTACCAACCCGCCTTTCACATGGAAAGAAAACCTATTGCTGGTATCATCTGCAGGGGGACGAGCGAACCAAGATGAGCCAGGGAGCCACACCACAACAGCCCATACAGCTCCAAGAACTTAGAGAGCAGAAGGGGAATTGTTCACATATGCCTCATGGGACAAGCATGGTCGGCATTACCGCTCATGTGTTACCGAGTGGGGATGGAGAGAAGATGAAAATCGGCCACCCTACAAACGACCCAAGGTCATCGTTCAGGCAAACCCAAAAACACAACTCGATTGCCACCCCACCTTTCACATGGAAAGAAAACCCATCGCTAGTATCATCTGGAGGGGCTCGAGGGGGTCAGGACGGGCTAGGAAGCCACACCACAACAACACATTAGGCTCCAAGAACTTGGAGAGCAGAAGGTGAATTGTTCACATATACCTCCCAGGATGAGCATGGCCGACATCACTGCTCGTGCGCTACCGAGTGGGGATGGAGAGAAGATGAAAATGGGCCACCCTTCAAACGACCCAAGACCATGATTTAGGAAAACCTGAAAACACAACTCGATTGCCAACCCACCTTTCGCATGGAAAGAAAACCTGTCGCTGGTATGGTCATCTGGAGGGGCACGAGAGGACCAAGACAAGCCAGGGAGCCACACCACAATAGCTCATACAGCTCCAAGGACTTGGAGAAAAGAAGGGGAATTTTTTACATATTCCTCCCGGGACAACCATGGCCAACATTACCGCTCATGCGCTACCGAGTGGGGATGGAGAGAAGATGAAAATGGGCCACCCTACAAACGACCCAAGGCCATCGTTTAGGTAAAGCTGAAAACACAACTCGATTACCAACCCACCTTTCACATGGAAAGAAAACCTATCGTTGGTATCATCATCTGGAGGGGCACGAGGGGACCAAGACGAGCCAAGGAGCGACACCACAACAACCCATACAACTCTAAGAAATTAGAGAGCAGAAGGGGAATTTTTCACATATGCCTCAAAGGATGACCATGGCCAACATTACATGTCATGCGCTACTGAGTGGGGATGGAGAGAAGATCAAAATCGGCCACCCTACAAATGACCCAAGGCCATCCTTCAGGCAAACCCAAAAACACAACTCAATTACCAACCCACCTTTCACATGGACGCCCTTGCCCGAACGGGTTTGCACAGACGCCATTGAATGACCCACCTAAATGAGTTGACACTGACGCCCTCGAACGACCCAACCGTATGAGTTTACATGGGCGTGCATACGACTAAAACGAAGGGACAAGGGAGAGCTGGGCAAATGAGCTACACGAATGTGCAGAAAGCCAACCTCGGGTCACAACTTAGCATTTTTGATACGGGCTCGTTCACCCGAGCGCGCCCTCGCTCGACCCGCCTGAACGACCCACAAGAATGAATTGATGCGAATGCCCTCAAATGACCCACCCAATGGAGTTTACATGTGCACCCACACAATCGTAACAAAGGGACAAGGGAGAGCCGGGAAAACGAGTTGCATGAGTGTGCACAAATCCAACCTCGGGTCACAACCTAGCAATTTTTTATATAGGCTCGTTCACTCGCATGCGCCGTCACTCGACCAGCCAAAACAAGTTTACATGGGCACCCACACGACCAAAATGAAGGGACAAGGTAGAGTCAGGAAAACGAGCTACACGAACGTGCTCAAAGCCAAACTTGGGTCACTATTTAGAATTTTTTGATACGGGCTCGTTAGACCGGGCACGCCCTCACCCGACCTGCCCAAATGAGTTCACACAGACACCCTCAAACGACCCTCCCAAACGAGTTTACATGGGGCACCCTCAAACTACCAAAATAGAGGGACAACAGAGAGATGAGAAAACGAGCTGCACGAACGTGCACAAATCCAATGTTGGGTCATAAATTAGCATTTTCGATACATGCTCGTTTTCCCAGGCGTGCCCTCACCCGACCCGTGCCAACTTGTTCACACGGATGCCCTCGCCTGACCCACCCAAACTAGTTGACACGCACGCCCCCAAATGACTCACCGAAATGAAGGGACAAGGGAGAGCAGGGAAAACGAGCTGCACAAACATGCACAAAGCCAACCTTGGGTCACAACTTAACATTTTCAATACGGGCTCATTCGCACGGGTGCGCCCTCGCTCGACCCACCTGAATGAGTTCACATGGACACCCTCGCCTGACCCGCCTGAACGAGTTGACATGCACGCCCTCAAACAACTCACCAAAATGAAGGGACAATGTAGAGCCGGGCAAATGAGCTGCATGAACCTGCACAAAGCCAACCCCAGGTCACAACTTAGCATTTTTTGATATGGGCTCGTTCGTCCGAGCATGCCCTCACTCGACCCACCTGAACAAGTTCACACAGATGCCCACAAATGACCCACCCAAACTATTTTACATGGGCGCCTGCACGACCAAAACAAAGGGACAAGGGAGAGCCAGGCAAACGAGCTGCATGAACATGCACAAAGCCAACGTCAAGTCACAGCTTAGCATTTTCGATACGGGCTCATTCGCCTAGGCACGCCCTCACTCGACCCATGCCAACGAGTTCACATGGATGCCCTCACTCGACCCACCTGAACGAGTTGACACGTACGCCCTCAAACGACTCACCTAAATGAAGCGATAAGGGAGAGCCAGGAAAACGAGCTGTCGAATGTGCATAAATCCAACCTCGGGTCACAAGTTAGCATTTCCTTACACGGGCTCATTCGGCTGGGCGTGCCCTTGCCCGACCTGCCTGAATGAGTTCACACAGACGCCCTCAAATGACCCGCTCGAACGAGTTTACATGGGCGCCAGCAGGATCGAAACGGAGGGAAAAGGGAGAGCCGGGAAAATGGGCTACACGAATGTGCACAAAGCCAACCTCGGGTCACAACTCAACATTTTCTATCTGGGCTCATTCACCCAAGCACGCCCTCACCAAACTGGCCCGAACGAGTTCACACAGACACCCTCAAATGACCCGCCTGAAAAAGTTTACATGGGTGCCAAAATGACTAAAATGAAGTGACAAGGGAGAGCGGGGGAAACGTGTTGCACGAATGTGCACAAAGGCAAACTAGGGTCACAACTTAGAATTTTTGAAATGGGCTTGTTTGCCTGGGCGAGCCCTCGCCTGACCCACACGAATGATTTCACACGGATGCCCTCACCCAACCCACCCGAACGAATTTACATGGGCGTCGACATGACCAAACCGAAAGGACAAGGGAGAGTCAGGCAAACAAGCTGCACGAATGTACACAAAGCCAACCTCATGTCACAACTTATCATTTTTGATACGGACTCATTCGCCTGGGCACACCCTCATCCGATGCACCTGAACGAGTTCACACGGACGCCCTCGCCCGACGCGCTCGAAGGATTTGACATGGATGCCCTCAAATCACCTGCCTAAACGAGTTTACATGGGCACCCACACGACCGAAACGAAGGGACAAGGGAGAGCCAGGAAAGCAAGGTGCATGAACGTGCACAAAGCCAACCTTGGGTCACAACTTAGAATTTTTGATACATGCTCATTCGCCCGGGCGCGCCCTCGCCCAACCCACCTGAACGAGTTCACACGGACGCCCTCGCCCGACCTGCCTAAACGAGTTGACACAGAAGCCCTCAAACGACCCACCCGAATGGGTTTACATGGGCGCCCAAATGACCGAAAGGAAGTGACAAGGGAGGGTCGCGAAAACGAGCTACATGAATGTGCACAAAACCAACCTCAAGTCACAACTTAGCATTTTTTATATGGGATCGTTCGCCGAGATGTCCTTGCCCGACCCACTCGAACGAGTTAACAAGGGCGCCCTCAAATGACTGTCTCAAACGAGTTCACATGGGTGCCCACACGACCGAAATGAAGGGAAAAGGGAGAGTCAGGAAAATGACCTGCATGAACATGCACAAAGCCAACCTCGGGTCACAACTTAGAATTTTTGATACGGGCTCATTCACCCGGACGTGCCCTCGCCCGACCCACCCGAACGAGCTTACATGGGCACCCACACAACTTGAACGAAGGGACAAGGGAGAGCCAGGTAAATGAGAGGTACGAAAGTGCACAAAGCAAACCTCGGGTCACAACTTAGCATTTTCAATACGGGCTCATTCGCCCAGGTGTGCCCTCACATGACCCCTCCAAATGAGTTCACATGCACGTCCTCAAACGACTCACTGAAATGAAGGGACAAGGGAGAGCTGGGCAAACGAGCTGCATGAATGTTCACAAAGCCAACCTCGGGTCACAACTTAGCATTTCTGATATGGGCTCGTTCGCTCGGGCATGCCCAAGCCCAAGACGCCCGAGCGAGTTCACATGGATGCCCTCACCCGACCCACCCAAACGAGTTCACACGGATGCCATCAAATGACCCGCCTGAATGAGTTTACATGGGCGCCCAAACGACCGAAATGAACCGACAAGGGAGAGCCAGGCAAACAAGCTGCACGAATGTGCACAAAGGCAACCTCAGGTCACAACTTAGCATTTTTTATACAGGCTCGTTCACCCAGGTGTGCCCTCGCCTGACCCGCCCGAATGAGTTCACACGGATGCCCTCGCCCAACCCACCCGAATAAATTTACATGGGCGCCGACACGACCGAACTGAAGGGACAAGGGAGATATGGGAAAACGAGCTACACGAACGTGCACGAAGCCAACCTCATGTCACAACTTAGCATTTTTTATATGGGCTCGTTCGCCTGGGCGCACCCTCTCCCGACCCACCCGAACGAGTTCACATGGATGGCCTCTCCCTACCCGCCCGAACGCCCTCAAACGACCCGCCTGAATGAGTTTACATGGGTGCCCACTAATGAGCCCCAAAAATGGATAACTATAGGTGTTACACAGTAATTTGTCACTGTCTCCCTGTCAGTCTTCCTACTGTGTCACGGGACCAAATTAATCATGCTCATGCTCTCTAATGTGGCCAAATGACGCACTTTGCGAAAGTTTCCTCTATCATTGCGACTGTTGTAAAAATAAACGCGCTGATGAGCGCTCTAAAATAGACTCAATGCGCTGCCAGCGCGGAAGCACACGACTTTCCCGCACTGGTCGAATTTCATGTGACAGCGCGTTGTTCCTTATATCTGATCGCGTTGATATGACTTTCCTTGTTGTTCAGCAACGATGACAGCGCTCCAGTTTAGTTATGTACCCACGATGATCCAGTTTGGGCGAGTTTGTTCTTACAGCCGGCCTTCCAGATGACTCCAGACCTAGTTGTTGGCCTTGTAAATGTCGCCCTCCCTTCTCTGGCATGTCTGTTTCGTCATTTGAGCCACCTTCCTTGGATACAAGTTCATCCTCCCACCATTCATGGAGACTCCTTCTCCTATTTAAGCCTCCACCATTGCCATGAGCTGCTAGTTTAGAATTGATTGTGCTTAGAGCATAGCTGATAGTGTGAGCTTGATAGGAAGATGGTGTGATAAGTGTGGGATTTCTATAGTGCTTAAGGAAGGTTGCGAAGTGTTTCCATCTTGTGTAAACTTGTGTGAGAGAGAGGGTTGTTTTGGGATATCTACTTTCAAGGGTGAATGCTTGAAGGACTTGCTGGCTGGACCCAACCAAAGGAGGATTTGACGTCAGGTTGTATTCTCTTTTGTTGTATCAATAATAATAGACGACTACCGTTATTGTTCCACTCATGTGTCTTTGTTATGATGTTTGAGTTGTACTTTTCTGACCGGTACATAGTTGCATTTCCCGGATTTTATGCTTGTATTTGTCTTGTCCTTTGCTTGTGCAGGTGTTTGTTCATAGAGATCGTGAGGATTGTGACCAGATGAAGCGAAAGAATAGAGGTGACAAACCTTCTATGAATATAAAAGTTGGATTCGAGGTAGGCTCTCATCTTGGCCTTTATTTTGCAATTAGGAACCTGCGTGTTAGCGTTGTTTGATTGTTGCTAGACTTCAGTTAGGCTAGTGGGATCGCCTTTGTCCGTAGAGGGGATTTACCTACACAAAAATTTGGCGACTCCATTGGGGAGTTTTACCTTGTTTGAATTGTAAGCTTTAGACGGAGCCTGAAGCATGGCCAGTTAGCCTTCGAAACGCTATTGCTCTGCATTAGCGAAGTAGATCAAAGCCATTTCAATCAATCTCTGGTTTTGTTTACAAACTGAATAGCTTGGAGCTAGATTTTGTCCTTTTCTTGTTCATTTTTTCTTGAATTGGATTTTTTCTCTCTTTTCGAAGTTTGGGGATTAGTTCTCTGCTTTTGGGTTTTCTGGTTCGGTCTGGGAAGTTCCTTGATTGTTTAAAGAGTGATTGCCTTGGTTTGGGAGTTTTTGGCTTGATTGTGGTCATTTTTTGGCTTCATCGCGGTTTATTATAAAACAGTTGCGCTGCCATCGCATAGCCCTTTCTGTGATCATCGCGTTAATACACAAAACAGTCGTGACGGTTTTGAAAATCGAACCATCGTGGTTAAGCCATGTTCTTCTGCGCTGACATCGCATTGTTGCTACGCGTAGTTTCTTATCAGCGCACTGTTGCTGTGTTCCACCCACGTTGATTCCTGTAGAATTGAATTTCTTCAATTCTACCTCTTGAGCCTATTGGTCTTGCTATCCCCTGCCTTTTTCACTTAGTTTATGACTTGATTTTCATTGTCTGAAGATTGATTGCGAGTCTTGTTGGAGCGAATCTTTCTTTGTGCTTTGTGACCTAGTTTTATTGTTCCAAGTTTGTTGGATCAGCTTTGCTTGGTTACTCGTTTGCAAAGGTTTCTTTACTGCTTGATATTGGTTTGATTTAGCCTTCCTCTTTGCATGCTTTTGCTTGGTTGTTTAAGTGATTTTTGTTGAACCAATCTTGACATCGTTTCAATTTCTTTTCACTACCCAGGCACAGATCACAGTTGTTTTGGGTCACCCTGTTTTTTTTTCCACATTTGTCTGTTATCATTTCTCAAAAAACTCTTTAGTGCATTTTGCCATTATTGAAAAAGAAAATCTCTTTTGCTTTGGGATAGTTAATGAAAGTTAGGAATTTTCATTTTTATTAGTGGATTAGTAATCTTAAAGAAAAGTTTAGTGATTTCCATTAGCTGCATTAGGGAAATTCTTTGTTGTTTGTGATCATTTCGTTTGCATGAAAGCTCTCTAAACTCTTTTGTAATTAGCGTTTTGGAATGACATGTTTTGGCATATAGAGTGCATTTAGGGATTTTGAGAAATTACATACAGTAGGACCTGAAAACCGAAACTTAACTCAAGATAAACTTTAAAATAAATCGAATGAACTTAAAAACGCATTGGAACATAACGCTCACATTCTAGAGGTCTAGGCTAGAGACGTGCTCTGGCGTCGTTAAACCTAGTCACTTTTTTTCTCACATTAAGGTTGGGCGATTCCTCCTTGTGTGATTTAGCTGTGGTCTAGTACATACTTGTGCTCCCACGTACCGTCGCGTATATATGGGGAGACTCCACTAGGTTATCATCCTTGATCAATAGGAAGCCGTGTATGTCGCCTTACAGCCCGTAACGCATCGAACACAACATTCGAGAAGATTGACTGCCATACGGAAGAGGTCCTTGGCTTTCATATGATCGCTAAGGTGTATATTCAGTTTTACGGATTGTTTGGTAAACCCCTTTCCTAGTTTCTCCAGAGCTGTCACTTTTTGATCCTTTTCGGACTCCTTAAAAGAAAAGGCTCTATTGAGCATTTGTCACTTCGGGCTCATTAAATATTCAAAGGCGACTAGATTCATATTTTGTCCTTTTCTCGACTCTTAAAACATGAAAAGGTCAAGTTGTGTCCTAATGTCTTAAAAATTTATTCGACCACGATTACATTTACCTTGTTAGATCTTGTTTGCGCTAGTTTTGAGTAGGGTCTCTTATCGTTAGCTTGTCTAGGATTTTTGTTTGATTCGATCATCCTGGCGGATCCATCGATCCCGTCTCCCGTCCCAAGTGACCAAGGGTCTTCTTCTTCTGCTACCCCTGAGACACCGGTTTGTGGTGACACTTTCCCTATTATTCCAAGTGTCCAACCGTTGAACTCTCGCGCTCCAGAGGACGAGATTTACGACTTGTTTTGGAACCCTGTTTGGGAGCCTTTTGAAGAGGATTTTCCCTCTACTCCTGTTGGTGTTTCATCCCCGATGGCCTCTTCCGACATGGAAGACACATCTCCTGTATCGAGTGGAATGCCCATTATGTCAAGTATTGAGACTCCCATCCTGGCTACATCCCCAGTTATCTCTACGCCCTACACTGTTACGCCTCTCGGTATCACAGTGTCGGCGCGCTATAGATCTCTAAGGGATGCTATGGGCTCTGCGAGCTCCTCTTCTATGTGGGATAATAACATTGTTCCCACTATGTGACCTTTTGTTTCCCAGGTTCACCATATCGCCGTCAGGTCAGTTCCAACCAATCCGACCATTTGTGTCGGATCATCAACTCCAGTTGCTAGTGTCGTTACGACATCTTCCGTCGTAACTACTATTGTTGGCCCATCCCGAGGCCTGATACGTAGTGGTCAATCGGCACATGCTGCCAGAGTTGTTCATCCTGCAAGCAGTGTCCAAACTTGTTCTGATGCCATTTCAGCAGGGGGCCATATTCTCAGTACTTGCATGCTGTCCAAAATCCAAGCGGGCAAGGCCCTTATTATGATCCTCTCAATCATTATTTGTATACCTCCTTGCCAGCTGAACCCGTTATTGAGGGTACAGTTCCATTGAATGTCTCTTGGGGTACCACCAGTTATGGTGGTGGCCAATTCCGTCATGGTCAAGGGCAGCCATCTCAAGGACCATCATACCAAGGTCAGCCATCCTACATGCAGCCTAATCATGGGCAGCAGTATTATGGCCAGACCTATCCAGGGCAACCTGGAAGCCCACAAGGACAACCCTATCAGGGACAACATTCGGACTCTATTGGTCCGTCTTATACATATCTTGGGAAACCTTCTGGAAACCCGGGACAACCTTGCGCACAGAAAGGACAACCCAGAAACCAGCAAGGTTATCCTTATGGGAAACCCTCTGGAAACCTGGGACGACCTTACGCAAAGCAAGGACAACCTGGGAACCAGCAAGGCTACCCTTCTGGGCAAGGGGGCCAGCCTTACGCACAGCAAGGCTATCCCACTGCTCAGCCTAATTAGCCATCTAGCCTACAAGGACAACCTTCGGTTGTGCAAGGACAACCAAACGCCCAACAAGCTTAGCCTTCTGGGCAAGTAGGTCCGTCTCAGATCCAATCGGGACAACCTTCCAGCCAGATGGCCCAACCTCAGCCTTCGCAAGGATATCTCTCTGGGGCGGCTCAACCGGGCATGCAGATGGTTCCTGCTTCTCAATCTCAACCCGGTTACCAGCCCCAGAATCAAACTGGCCTCCAGCCACAAGGTGGGTATCAATCCCAACCTTCTTATCAAATGCAGCCTGTTTCGCAGGCTCAATATGGAGCCCAACAACCGTATGGATACCAGCAACCCCAGGGGAAAAATAAATTTGCCCCGTATCAAAATTACCAACAGCCACAGGTCACCCCCTATCAAAATTATCAGCAACCTGCAGGACAGTATGGTAACCAATGGGGCGCTAGGGGGCAGAACCAGTATCAACCATCCGGTTACGGGTATAACCCTTATGGAAAAAGTTCCTATGGACAGGGTCCTTTTGGACCTGGTCCGTCTGGACAAGGTCAGTGGGGGAAACCAGCAACTGGATGGAACTCTGGCCCTACCTCATATCTGCAGATGTCCTTCAACCCGCAGTTACCATTTCTAGCGGCGTTGGAACTGCCCGATGTGTCGAAATTAACAAATGATCCTATTTTTCATAATCCACAATGGCCACCAATTCCAACTAAAATACCCGGCAACTATCCCAAATTCGATGGAAAAGCTGGAGAGGATCCTCAAGCCCATGTAATGACTTATCATCTATGGTGTTTGTCTAATTCATGGCTTGATGATTCGATTCAACTTCGCCTATTCCAAAGGACTCTCACCGGCTCCACCACTAAATGGTACATTGAATTGACCCATGCATCTTTTCAAGATTTTAATTCATTGGCTATGGCATTCCTCACTCATTTTCAGTTACCCATTCAGTATGAGACATGGACCCATCTCCTTACGTCTCTCAAACAGGATACGGCTACGCACATCTTTGATCATATACATGAATGGAGAAGGCGTCACCGGTTGATCAAGTTTTGGATTCCTGATCAACTCGTCACCAATTGGTTCATGACTTCCTCTGTCCCTAAGATTGCACGAGACATTGCTATGGGAGCCTGCATGACTGAAGAGCAAGAAATCGCGCGGGCTCAGTACCTTGACTTAGTTTACTCTCAGTCAGGTACTTTGTATGAGTATTTTCCTGATTCCCCGAGACCCGGTACATCCAAGGCTCCACCGAAGCCATCTGTTGATGGAGTTATTGGCTTTGTGAATTCTTCGTCCAAAAAATTATCCTCGAACCCTGGGAAGCAAAAGTCGGATGCTTCTAACGAAAACACTTCTCAGGGTGGTTGAAATTCTGGAAGTACTTCCGAGGTTAACGTCGTCCAGTCCACCATGGTGAGTAAGGCCTCAAAAGGAAAGCAAAAGGGGAAAGCAAAGAATAAGTCTGAACAACCTAAATAGGATTCCTCCAAACCTCCATCTGAGGAAGGAGCTAAGCGCAAACCCAAATATCCTTGTCTCATTTGTGAGGAGGATCACTATGCTAAAGACTGCCCAAGGCGGTCCGAGGTTAGTCGTTTGTTGAAAGGCGCTCATGGGATTCCTGCGGTTCTTAAAGAACCTTTCCCCTCTCAACAGACTCAAATGGTGGCTGATTCGTCTTCTTCTCCCTTTCGTTCCCAAGTCTTCATGGCTGGATCCATTCCCATTCATGTAACGACTCTAACAAAGGAGTATCCGTCGTCCGCCGGGAAGGAGCCTGAGGTTCCCTCAAGCACTCCTTCTTCCAGCTCTGGTCCCCTCCACATCAAGATACCAAGTACTGAGACGACCATATGACCCCCTCCCAAAGGAGTACTCAAGAGATCATCTTACAACCCAAATGCTCGTGCTACTCAACACTACAACATAGTTGAGGACTTAGTGCAAGCTCCATCGGCTATGTCCACCTTAGAAGTTCTCAAGAGCTGCCCCCCTCAGAGGAAGTCCCTGTTATCAGCCATCGGTGGCATCGACCCAGAAGATTCGGATCTGATTACCTTTGATCTCGAGAGCCATGTCCCAAGGCTGCCTCATCAGATCGCTTTTCTTATACAAGTCATCATCAATTCAAAAACGATCCATCGTACAGTTATTGATGAGGGCATGTCAACTTGCATCATGTCTATTGCTTGTTGGGAAGCGATCAGGTCTCCGACTCTGAGCCAGTCTCCTACGACATTGGAAGCTTTCGATGGGAGAGAATCGCGTCCCTATGGTATTCTTCAATGATTACCAATTACTTTAGAAGGAAAAACCGTTGAAGTAGAAGTTGAGGTCGTTGATGCAAATCTCACTTACAACCTCCTTCTGGGCCAGAGTTGGACGTATTCCATGTGTGCCGTGGCTTCGTCCCTATTCCGTGTCATCCGTTTCCCTCACCAAGGGAAAATTGTCACGGTAGGACAACTCTCCTTCTTCGCTTCTTCTTCTAAAGGAAATGTTCCTTTCGTCGAACATACCTCCATTCCTTTTGAGAGTGTGGGAGTCGGGCTCTTCAAAGATCCCGCCCTCATGGGTGTTTTCTCCCTCCACCTCCCAACCTTGCCTCCATTAGTATGATTTCGGTTCATTGTGATCCCTGGGTCCTTCCTCCCATCGACCAGATAGAATCATGGGGCGACGAGATGCCGTTGAGTCCCTTCGAGCTCAACTACATCGAAATCGCTGCTGTATCGGCTCCTCCTGCTGAACCTGCTTCTTTAAGCGGAGCTCTTGACTCATACGACCATTCCTCCTAGCTTGGAGAATGTGCCTCCTCAGATCCATTAAAGGAAATATTTCCTTCCGACGGACCATGTCTCTCGAGGAACCTCCCTGGTCCCATCTTCACCACCGTTCCTCATTTCTCCCTACCCTCCGGGAAACGTTGGCTTGAATCGAGCGGTTTGCTTCGTGTCTTCCTTTACAACCTCTCCAGATGCCTATTCAGATCTATCAAGTATCGTCTGAAGGGAATTTGGGGAACATTACGCAGACCCAATCTATCGACATCTCTGTCAAACCAGGGATTGTCGAGAACATCTATATAGGAGTCACTTGGACTCCTAAGGAGATTCAAATCTATATAGCGCTTTTTCGCGAGTTCTGTGACGTTTTTGCATGGCCTTGTGAAGAGATGCCCGGCATTGATCCAAACATTGTCATGCATGAGATACCTACGTATCCAGGAGCCAAACCTGTTCGTCAGCATTTACGCCCTGTGCACCCCCGTAAGGCCGTAGCTATCAAAGTGGAAGTTGAAAAACTCCTTAAAGCTGGTTTTATTTACCCTATCCATCTCACAGATTGGGTCTCCAACATTGTCCCTATGGATAAAAAGCAGGGGACTATTTGTGTTTGTGTCGATTATCGCGATATTAACCGAGCCTACCCGAAAGATAACTACCCCACACCTTTCATTGACCAACTCATTGATGAGTGTGCGGGAAGTGCAATATATTCGTTTATGGATGGATTTTCTGGCTACAACCAGATTAATATGGTGCCCACTGATCAACACAAGACGACCTTTATCTGTCTGTGGGGTAATTTCGCTTACAAAAAAGATTCCTTTCGGTCTCAAGAATGCCGGTGCCACTTTTCAACGTGCGATGTCTTACGCCTTTCACGATATCTGGCACATCGTACAACCTTATCTGGATGACCTCTCCGCTCATTCGGCTAAGCACCCAAACCACCCGTCACATCTCCGCGAGATTTTTCTCCGCTGTCGACACTACAATATATGACTTAACTCGCATAAATGTGTCTTCTGCGTAGAATTTGGACGACTTCTCGGGTTTATCGTCTCCTGAGAGGGCATCCAATTGGATCCCCTTAAAGTCGAAGCCATTTTGAATCTTCCTCCCCCTTCTTCTTTGCGGCAATTGCAGAGTTTGAAGGGTAAAGCAAACTTCTTACGACAATTTATCCTGAATTATGCCGAAGTAGCAAAGGGTTTCACGTGGTTACTCAAGCGCGACACCCCATTTCGATGGGATTCCATAGCTGAGGAGTCTTTTGCACATCTTAAAACTCTTCTAGTTTCTGCCCCTTTGTTACGGCCTCCGAACTATCATCGCGATTATACGTTGTATTTGGCCGCTGCTGATACCACCATCGGTATGGTTCTGGTTCAGGATGACGATGATGGCATTGAACATGTTATCTACTACCTTAGCCGCAACTTGTTAGATACGGAAACTCGATATGCTTATGTCGAGAAGTTGGCCCTCGCTGCTGTTTGTGTTGTTCAACGTTTCCGTCACTACATCTTGTTGCGTACTACAACAGTGATCTTTGATTGCAACCCCATGACCTATATTCTATCACGCCATTTGCTGGGGGGAAAATACTCGAAGTGGATAGTCATCCTCCAAGATTTTGACTTGGAATTTACTGCTGCCAAGTCTAAGAAATCACTTGTCTTCACCGAGCTGTTGTGTTCTTTGCCATCCCCTGCTACCTCCTCTCAGTTAGATGGTTCCATTCCAGACGAAACTCTCTTCCTCATCAGCACCCTTGATCCCTGGTACGGGGATATTATTGTCTACTTGCAGACATCCTCCTTCCGTCCTGAAACCTCTAAGGATGCTCGTCGACGGATCTGACATCAAGCCCAACCATATCGCATCGTTGGGGACACCCTGTACTATGTCGGTGTTGATTCTATTCTTCGCCGATGCTTGACCTTCGAAGAAGCAGAGAGAGTTCTGAATGACTGCCACTCTGGTGCTTGTGGTGGTCACATGTCTAGATATGCCACCGCATAGAAAATCCTCCGTGCCGGCTATTTCTGGCCCTCCATTTTCAAGGATGGCATTCTTGTTGTCCGTTCATGTCATGAGTGCCAGGTTTACCAATGGAAGATGCATGCACCCCCTGCTCCGCTGCACCCCGTTGTAACCGTCGGCCCCTTAGCCAAATGGGGCATCGATTATGTGACCTGTAACCCTCGCTTGGCCAGGGGGCATGGGTACATCATCGTTGTTGTTGATTATTTTATGAAATGGGCCGAGGCGATGCCTACATTGTCAGAAGACGGTCACACCGTGGCGCAGTTCTTGTTCAATCATGTTATTTTGCGGTTCAGAGTACCCCAAGCCATCGTAACTGATCACGTAAAACATTTTCTTAATCACATGATGACCGAGTTAACAACCCAGTTGGGCCTTAGGCATGATAGTTCGACCCCGTACTATCCTCAGGAAAACGGTCAAGTGGAAGCCATGAACAAGGTTTTGGTCATGATGCTTCAAAGAAATGTTGGCATGCATAAGTCCAATTGGCATCTGATGTTGTTCTCCGCTTTGTTGGCCTACCGTACCTCCGTGAAGGATGCCACCGGTTTCACTCCTTTTCAGTTAGTTTACGAACTAGAGGCGACCCTTCATATTGAGTGTGAGATCCCTTCATTGAAGATAGTCGTCGAGTTACTCCCTGATACTACTCCGGTAGAAGAGCGACTTCTTTACTTAGAACTGCTGGATGAGACTCGTCGTTTAGCCTCCCTAGCTATTGAATCTCAAAAGAAGCGAGTGAAAGCTCACTTCGATAACACTGTTAACCCCCGCTCTTTCATTGAGGGAGACCTAGTACTGCTCTATGATCAAGCTAACGATAAGCTGGGGGTAGGAAAACTCGAGCCTATGTGGCATGGGCCCTATATTGTGAAAAGCATTTTACAAAAAGGTGCCTACGAGCTTATAGATTATGAAGGTAATCCCCTGGATAGGCCCCGAAATGGGCTTTATCTCAAAAAATATTATGCATGAGTCCAGGCACTCTCTCTTTTTGTACATACGTATGCTTTCAGCAGTGTGTTGTGTAGCGTGTTTGTTTAGTTTTTATTTTAGTATGTCGGCATGATTTCCGCTTATTGTGTCTTTTTCTTCTTGAATAGATGTCTGGATCGCCTTACGTTGGTTTCGCTGATGGTGCTTCCCACAGTACTCGCAACTTGTCATCTGCAGCATGGGTGATCTATGATCCTCATGGTGAGTTAGTAGATATTCAAGGGGTGTGTCTGGGTTGTACGACAAACAATGTTGCTGAATATAGTGTTGTGATTGAATTATTAGCTGAGGCGATTAACCTCGACATTCGCACATTGGTTGTAAACTTGGATTCTCAATTTGTAGTCCACCAACTCAACGGACGTTATTCCGTCAGAGATGCTATGGAGACCTCTTCTATCCCCTGGTAGTATGGATCTGAGACGCTATGGGGACCTCTTCTATCCCCTGGTAGTCTGGTATCCCTATCAGCAAGCCCTTGAGGTTCCGCATCACAGTCTCTATCGTATCATCTCCCGGAGGAGCCACGGCTAGAGCTCTAATGCCCTGTGAATCCCTCTGCGCCTCCGGGGCCAAGCCAAGGGGTCTCGTCGGTCCCACATCTGCATACCATAGCATTTGTCATTAGGACATGTACATGAAAAAATAAAAAACATCTTAAAAATAAAAACCAAAAAATGATATCAAGTGTCTTACCACTGTCATCCCACTGCTCTCCAGCAGGCATCGACATGTCTTGATCTCCGCAAAAGTCTATGCCGACATATGGCCAATCCTCCACAAAAATAGTCTACCTCTACAACCACTCTCGGAAGTATACTCCCCATGCCACTAGTCGACCGCCACCTCCTCGTGGCATGACTTGGCCCCATCATGTGGCCCTCGTCTCTCGAGGGCCTCTAGGTGGGTCCAAGACCATATCCTATAGCTGCAATGTCGGTACCCGCTCCAGCATGAGCGGGAGTAAGATCGACCCATAACCGAACTGCTCCGACTCACCTCGATGGCAATTGGTCAGTTGTCTCTTCATACTGGTTGTTACTGCTGCTGCCTAGTTGAATATGGTAGGATTCAAACATTCAAGAGACAATTGGAGATGGGCTTTCAAGGCCTCGTGATTGGCCAAGGAGCCCGCTGGCTGAGTCACCATGAAGAGTATAGTCCGAAGGACGATGTCCTCCACCGTAGGAATTGCTACCTTCCCACTCCGTGTCTTGCGTGCCCGTGGGCACACCTAGGCCATCAACATGTCTAGAGTATCACCACCGGGTCGCTTCCCCTCCAGAATAGGCATCTCATGCCGACGTGACAACCCGGTCAAAAAATATATATCTGTGTGATCAAACTCAATGTCTCGGCCTCAGATCACAAATTTCCCATCAGTGGGATTCAAGGCCCTAATTAAGAACTCAATAAGGTTAGGCTGTGCTCAAAGGCGCGGAGTTAGGAAGAATTTGAGCAACCCGCACGCCCGCATTGCATTTCAACACCCAACATCAGAAAAAGCCGCTATATCCTCATTATCATGAGCGTGTTCTTGCCAAACGAATGCCATTATACCCTGCATAGTCAAAAAAATTCATTAGGGCCCTGTTCATAAAATTTCATACGTCCATTTGTCAAACATTTTGTTGCGCGGCGTCAGCGCGACTGTTTTTAAAATAGTCGCGCTGATAATGGCGCCCTGTGGTAATTTTTACTGGGTCAGTACGGAAGCACATCACTCTTCCACGCTGATCCAGGAGTGGCCAGTGGAAATATTTCTTGATCAGCGCGGACCCGATAGGGAAATCCGCGTTGACCGAGAGCGGAATGGACTTCAAAAAATCCGCCCGAACCACCACTTCCCACCGTTAAAATGCAGTAAAAAGACTTCAAAATGGAGCATAGGGGAAGATGAACCTACTTGGTATAGACTGCAGACCCTTTGATGCATGTATGGGGTGGAATTTGGCTCGTCAACCTCACAACTCCAAGTCGCTCTCCAAAACTCCAAATGGTAACAATGGTAAAAATTTTGGTTTACCCTCCTATTTATGGTAAATTTGAAAATTAAATATTATTTTTCATCCATATGGGTTTTTATGGTGGTTTTTTACCATATGCTTGGTTCCAATATAGTTTTACTATGTTTTTATGCATGTTATCTATATTATTTCGAACAGGTTTATGCATGCGGCGTTCCTTGTGCAGATTATCTTGCTGGTGGAATTACGGTAGTTCTATACGCACTTGGTTCCAAAAGCGTCGGCTTTAAGATCTTTTTCGACGTGAAATAAGAAAAGATAGCCAATTCTCCCTCTCGACTCGTTAAAAGAAACGAGAGGCGGTCGTCTTTAAAGCTCTTTTTTCGACAGTTTAAACTTAAAAAGATCACCGGATTTTTGTCGTTTCGAATTTGTTAATGGTCACGAAACGACGTGGTTTTTATTGCTTTTTTACTTTTTTCGGGTCAAATTCACTACTAATGAAACGTACTCCTCGGTCGTAATGGCCAGGCGGTTCTTTCGAGCATAGTTTTATACTTTTTTAGGCTCGAGAGACACAACTTTATGAAAAAGGGCACCCCTGGAGTTTCCTTTTCGCTGTCTTTTCAAACTCTCTAAATATGAAAAGACGTCGAGTTTTTCCTTTTCCAAACTCGTTAAAACTTTAATGATGTAGAAATTTTGAATAATTTAACACATATTCAATGGATATTATCCTGATCATTTACTATTGTGGAAAACATACACAATACATAAGCTCCTCTACGTTGATCATCAATATAGCAGCATCAATAACAATAAAACATCAAGAGCATTCACACATTAACATAGTATGTATACCGGGGAAAGCATCTCGCTAAAAACCCCAACTATCTGTATATTAATGATTGAGTCATGTAACATTACACAGCATAATACTTCTCACAAGTATCTCCACCTCTGTTACACACAATACAGCTCAGATCTGATTCAATCATTGGCTCAAATCTCCTCCGCTGCTTGCTTGCCTCTTCTACGCAATCCTGCATGAGAATACTGATGAATGAATGAAGAAAACTCGTATTTGCTTGGCTGAACCATGCAATCCTCATTGGCATTACTCAATCCCACTGATTGTGCAAATCATCATGCACAACTATAGTCACAACTGATAGCAATCTGATCCTGTAACACCTGTCCCTGCTGAACTAAACATGCACTGACATGCAACTGAGTTAACTGATGTATTCATTAGTTTTATTATGAGTTAATAACTTTTGAATTAATTAATAACTAATTCACCCAACTCATCTCTAGTCTATTTCCAGTTAGACTAAATACAACCAGTTTAACAAAGCTAAACTGAACACAACTCCATCAACCGCACCTCCAGTCCACTAAACTCAACTCACATGAGTTCTAACTGAACTCCTGCATGCAAATATTAGTCATCCCATAGGTAACCACGTATTTCCTTCTGGGATCTGCATGTACCACATCCGTAGCTCATCCTGAAGTGCTCCAAGAGAATAAGACAAAGTTTATACTCCAAATATTATTATGAGATAATAATATTTGACTGTTCTATATTTAGACTAAGCAGTCACTCCACTGTGATCTAAAAATAGAAGTCCATCTATTTTTCCAACTTGATCAATCATCCATAAACAACAACCTACAATCCATAGACATGATCCATATGTCTAAAAATAGACATAGTCTAAAAATAAACTTGCGCCAAAAATAGCCTGCGGGCCCACTTAGTGAAGGCGACTCCTTTCCACTAAGCTCCATCATCTTGTTGCATTCTCAACAAGCATTTCTTGTTGCACACTTTTCAACACTCCCTCTCAACAAGAAAGGCTTCCTCTAAAACCCGATCCTGTAACTCTAGAATGTTCTACATGCAATACATCTGGCCGATCCACTTGCTCTATCATCAAAGTCTCTGACTGCTATTGCCTCTGTCGACTGAAAACTATGCATCTCTGTGCTCTTCAGTATCTGACTGCTCTAGCCTCTGTCACCTTGATCTCTGACTGCATTCGTGCTGCTGCTGGTTCTATCTCCCGGCATTGCATCTGCACTGCACCTCCCAACTGACCTCCCAGTTGGGCTAGAAACATACTCTGATGCTGAAGCTCTACCTGCTGCTGACAAGTGCTCCCTCTCTGACATCTGTGCTATTGCAACATCTTCATGCATCTCGCACCATTGCACACCTCTCTATGCCACCTAGCACTGTGCAAAACACTTGTGCCTCTCGCATTGCTGCAGCTTGCATGCTATGCGCTGTCCTGGGATTCCCCGCACTGTTGCTCTCTCTGCCGCTCCATCCGCATCTATCTCTACCAAATCAGTCAGTTCCTGCTACTCCACA
>APFE030452363.1:49601-63694 GCA_000404065.3 Pinus taeda | reverse complement strand
TTTGACCCTCTAAGTTTGGATGTATTTTTCTCAGCTTTTGTTGAACTGGTTTCTGTTCGGGAAGCATTGGGATAATTTGTTGAATAATAGATGTGTCATATGTTTTTAGATCATCATATCTCCAAGAGAAAACATGTTTATTCTTTTGTAACAGACTAATAAATGCTTCCTTTTCCTCTATAGAAAGTCCCAATCCTAAATTAATGTTTTGAGGATTTTGTTCGGTGCCAAGGTTTATTAATTCAAACCTTAAGGTAGAGCTCTGGAGCTTTGTATTAGACACAGGTTTAAACCTGTCTTTAATATCGTAAAGGTCCTCAAGCTTCACCACACGCTTTGGGATTGAGTTTTCCTCATGTTTATCTCGCATTTGAATATCTTGCTCGTCTTCCTCAATGATTTGATTATCATAGGATTTTTCGGAGGTCGGAAATTGTAAAATGTCATCATCGTGGTTAAAACTCTCCAATTGGTTACATTGTCAGGAATGGATGGCCTAAAAAGTAATTCTACTGAAAACTTATCTAGACTATAGTCTTCGGAAGGGAGTAGCTTGGAAGCGACATTGGCTAGCAAGTCAGCTGCCGAATTTTGCGACCTGGGAATGGAAGAAATATTGAATGCTAAAAAATGGGAAGTGAGCTCTTGTACCAGCGATTGATAATGCTTGAGATGGTTCGAAATACAATGAATTGTATTCCTTACCTATTTAACAATAATCTTAGAGTCGCCAAAGACTTTTAAGTATTGGACTTTGAGGCCGATTGCTTTGTATAGTCCTTGGACTAATGCTTTGTACTCAGCTGTGTTATTGGTGCATTCAAATTCTAATCTACAGGAAAGCATTGTTTTTTCTCCTTGCGGGCTAACCAAAATGCATCCTGCTCCTGATCCTTCACTAGACTTGGATCCATCAAAATATAAAGACCAAAATAAAGAATTATCTACAGTCTTTGTTACAAAATTCTCAGTAACATTAACACATTTAGACCTGTCGTTCTGTGAAAAAATTTCAATTTGCGATGCGAAATTGTTAACTGAGAAAGGAGATGGCTGGGCAATATAATTGTCAAAAAATGACTCGGAAGAATAATTTCCTAGGATATTGTTGTTGAACGCGACTGGTTGATTTTCTTGTTCAAATTCTGTGACAGTGTGGGTCATATGTTTCTCCCGATCGATCTTTATTTGATTGGACTTGCCCTTATAGGGGAGCCACATATGGGACCAATCAGTAGAGATATACCCGTGGAGTTTTTCTGACCAATCCCTGCTTAAAATCAACCCATAGAATTCAGGTATATCGGCGACTAGGATATCAATCCTTTGGACTATTCGTGGATCAGTCGATAAACTGATTGTTACAAAGTTTATTTCCCCTAGAACTTGAACCTTAGTTCTATCTAACTGCACAATGAGAATAGAAGATTTATGGGGTTCTATATTCAGTTTAGAGCAAACTGAAGCAGGCATTATATTCGAGGATGCCCTAGAATCAATTAAGCAGTTGTGTAGATTTCGATTGTAAATTTCATATGTTAAGAGGAAAGGGGGGGTATGGGAGTTTGATCTATCTCCAATCAGAATTGTGTCAGTTGCCTCAACTCTACCAGAAGGTGGTTGTCCTAAGTCGCTTGAAGCTTTAGTGGTGGGAAGAGGTGAAGAAGGAACAGCATTAAGTTCTTTGAGAAGTAATTTTTGCTGATGTTTTAATTTACTAAGTTGAAACATGGTGATGTTTGCCTTAGTTTTCTTCATGTCATCGACAATATTATAATCCATCGAATCAGAAACTACCAATGTCTTAGATGACAAAGGTGTATTGGAGGATGATGGTTGATTCTGAGATACTGTCGCGTCTGGCTTCCTTGTGGGTACCTTTTCCTTTGCAGTATTGGTTCCAGCACTCCTTTTCTTTGGATTAGCTTGAACAGGTTCGGGAGTAGCTTTACTCCTTGTAGTGATAGGAAAGGCTTCTTGCTCAGCGTCAGTATCGGAATTAGGGAGTATAAAGTCCCACATCCCATGGAATTCAACTACTTCCTCTTCTTCTTCTTCGGATGGTGTAACTGTTTCTTCCTCTTCTTCTTCCTCAGGATCCGAGTCTGTGTATGATATAACATTTGGAGGCTTGAACTCGGGTTTCTTCAAATTCCTATATGGTTTCTTCATTGAGGACTCTGATACTTGTTTCTTGATTTCAACCATTTCGTTTGACATGGTTTTAAGGACTTTCTGAAGGCCCTCCATGTCATATGGATCCTTAGTGATCTTTTTCTTCGAGTCATATTTAAAGGACACTTTTTTAGATTTTCGTTCTTCCAGGGCAGTTTTCTTTTCTAAGGCAATTACACTTTTTTCAACAACGAGTGCTTCCTTCATGTTTTCGGCCAATGTAGGCTATTTAGCCCTATCCAAAAATATGGCTATGTTTGAGGGTAAGGCAGTGATATACCACTCGCTTCTAACTTGTTCGCTTGGCTTATCATCGGTGGGGATTTTGTTGAAGAGTTTGTTGAATCAGGAGTTGAACTCCTTAATGGGTTCTCTTGAATCGATCCTTAAATTGGAAAGGTCATGGACGAGTGTAGCTAAGGATCTATCATCGCCGTATTTGGTGAGAAATTGTTCTTGGAAGATATTCCAACTTGTGATGGATCCAAAGGGCAAGGAAAAATACCAAGACCCTGCAGATCCTTGCAGTGTATAGCGAAATAATGTTACTACCACATCTTCTTCAGTGACTCCCTTTAGATTGACTGACAACATAAAATTGTTTATGTGTTCTTCTGTCGAAGTTCCAGCATCTGGATTGTACTTGGGTAGCCATTTTTCGGGATAATCGGGTAACGAATGTAAAGGTGCAGGCATGGTGACTGCACTAGGACTTCTCCATGGTCTTTGAGCCATTTTAGGAGTACCAACGATTGCCTTTGGTGTTCCAGGTGCTTGAGGGGGAGGTGGAAGTACATACTGAAAAGACTGTGATGTTTGAGATGAAGTCCCTTGGTGAACAACGATATGTAGTGGTGAAGTGGGTGTTTGACTTCGCACAGGTGATGATGAAATAGAAGATGATGGAGAAACGGTTTCGCTACCATAACCTTCAGCGGTCTTTTTAATCCTTTTCCTTTCGGGTAAAGGAAACTTGGGTGGTTCAATACCTAGCTTTTCACTTTGGAGTCTGCTAAGGTGAGGGGGTAAGAGAAATTGTGAAGTCTGACTGCCTTGTGATACTTCAGATCTAGGAGGTGAAATTGAGAAGCCTTGAAGTTTCTGGATGATGGATTGAACTTCAGGGGACTTCGAACTTAAGTGTTCTAAAGTATGATGTAATTGAGTAGTAGTGGTTGATTCTTCTTTGTCTCGTCTGGATACTGGCGATTCAGAATGCGAACGAGATGTCCGAGGAGAGGAGGAGGGTGAATTACTCTTTGAATGGTTTGTAGGTGTTGGCTTACTCTCCATTCATAGCGGATGGCCCTCCTTCTAGCACCAGAAATGTTGATGCCTTGAAAATCGCTGCAACAACATTGGGGGATAACCACCCGGTCCGGACCTTAGTATAGCTCCTTTTCCATTTGGGATGGTGGCTCCGACTGGAGATAACGGGACCAGTTTCCCGATAATGAATAAAAGAGATGGATGGGTGATGAATAGTTTGCTTTTGATGATAGGCGACTAGCTTATTCTATTGACAAAAATAGGAAAACTAATACTAATCGCGGGAAAAATTTATTCATTCGGAATGCAGCGTTTAATAATCCTTATCTATCTAACTGGCATATAGATGACTCTATAGAATAAACAAAGATATTCAATCATTTAAAGGTTACTTCATATGAATAGTCAAAATGAAGCGATTAACACGAATTACTGCATTCACTATTTATATCATCGATACATATATACGATTAAAAGAGAAGCATGCTATAAACAACCAATAGTGGGATGCATAAAGGATGCTGCGAAAAGCACATATATATAAGTGATAATAGCAAGAGCGATTAAATAACAATTCATATAACAGGAATGAGTACAGACGCAGATAATAGTACCATGTGAGTTGCTAATCAATCCCAGATATCAATCGCTATTCAACAATTCTTCCTTCAACACAGAAATGCTTTTAAACAAAGACAATAGTGCACATTTGCATAAAAACCTTCCTCATTAAACTCAGAATAATTGGTCCAGTTTCATAAAAGAATATCCCTGAAGTACAATAGTGCAACTTCAGGGTTTAAGTCATATACAAAACTTTACAACCCATTCTAAATGCATGAAAGGGTCTATAAATACTACTAAGCTAAAAATATCTATGAAACAAAATCCTACTAAATTGGCATCAGTAAATGCAATCTATCTCCTTGGGGCGATCTGGCAGTCAGCGATGTGAATCATGACTAAGGCTGCTTGCGTTTAAACCTGAGCTGGCTTATCGCAAGCATTGGCTCCACTTCTGGCGGTCTGTTGAGGTGCAAGCTGAGTTGGACAGCAAAGGTGGCATCCTGAATGTCGGGTATGATATAACCGATAGCATCTGTGAGGCATTTTAAGGCGGCTCTTTGGCTGTATGGCTTCACTGAGAAGAACCAATAGGCATCCCATGTTAAACTGTTGATCCCCGCGATTAATCTTCCATTTTTCTCCAGCTCTGGGTAGCATGAATACTCCAACATCTTTGTTGTTGTTAATTGGAATGGAGTACATTGGGAAATCATGTTAGACAAATAAAGCGTATTAAAATTCAACCAAATTACCAGTGGTTGCTTTGCATCTGAAAATCGCTCTTTCTGCCTTCATTAACTGTGATTTCCATTCTGTGAATAATATTTCCTTGTGCGATTCAAGAATTCTTGGTAGGTTAGTCGCCTGGCCCTAATCGGAATCTTGCCATTCTAGAAAATTTGTCAGTGTTTCTTCGGCCTGATGCAAATCTGCCCTTGCCTTTTCTACCTTTTCGCTTATGGATGCTACTAACTCACACAATGGTTCTGCCTAGATAATTTGCTGACAAAGGAGGTTAACCTAATTTATCAATGCTTTATTTAATTGAAGCGCCTCTACTTTGAACTCATCTACCTGAGGGAGCCTTTTCATTTTCTCAATTTGAGTTGATAATTGAGCGATTTGCTCATCTTTAGATTTTATCATTCCCTCAGTTGATATTTTTAATTGTTCCAATGCTGCCGATAACTCCTTTGGCCTTTGGATTGTGCTCTCGTCAATACTATGTTTCTCCTCTTGTAATTTCTTAGCCAGCTGATAATTATTTTGCTGTTGTACTAGCAATTCCTGCTCCGCCTTTTGTTGCACTTCTGACAATTGAGCCTGTAGCGAAAAGATGTCTTGATCTTTCGCTTTTAAGAGACTGCTCACCTCCGATGCTTTATCAATGGTCGCTGCCGAATATGCTCCAGCGTATTGCGATCGCTTTGTTAAGTCATCGTAGGGATCAAATTCCTCTTCCCACACAACATTGCCCGTTACTGTTAATTCAGGGAATAGAGAAGGTTGATCAACCCTTCTCCTCTTCCTCTGTCACTTTACAACAGCTTTATGCTTTGGGTTGTAGAATACATCCAAGGGGGGAATCTCTCCTATTTGCAAAATGATTTCGCCTGATGGATCCTTAGGAATTATTTCTGTTTCTTTTGATTTGGGTGGGTCGCTAGTTTCGCCCGAAACCTGTTTTGATGTCGCCTCCTGTGTGTCGCCCTCTTTAGAAACCTCATCATCTTCCGAGCACTCTAGGTTTCCGATGATTGAATTGAATTGCTGCCATTGCTAGAGAAAATTCGGATCAATTTGTGTATCATCATTAGCTTTCGAGCTGCTCCCTTCTTGAGTTTTCTCCTGGGTTTCATCCTGCCGCTGCACATTTTCCTGGGTTTCTTCCTGCCTCTGATTATGCACTTCCTCCTACTGCTTTGATGTAGTAGGAGGTTGCGTATTACTTTGCTGCTGAGGCTCGCTTGATTTTGTCGTCATTGGAGTAGTCGCTAACAGGTCTAGAGGCAGAGTTTGCAACCTCTGTTCTCTAATTCTGTTAAATTCGGCTAGCCCCTCATCGTTGTATTCATTTCTGGCAAGTGATTTAACTTGATATAGCGATTCAGCTGATGCAAAAGAATCCTCAAATCTGTCTTCTTTGTGCTCGAACTTGGCCAATTTGGCCTGGTCGAGCGCATTGCAAGCGATTTTCCTTGGATCGTACCGCTTACTTGGCAGAGTGGCTAGAGTCAGCAAATTTATCTTCCCGACTTCCTTCTCTACATGTTTGATATCATGCAGAGTGTAAATTCCAATTCGCAGGGGAAAGGAGGGCTAGACATGCTTTTTTGCTTTTTTTAGGGTCTGAGTAACCCCATCAGAATTGATTTGATAAGCTACTTCCCTAGCAAGTAACTTATCAGGGATGTATAGTGGAAGCACATGGGGCCTGGCCTGACTGCCAAAAACTCTAATGTAGGTGAATTTCTCTTCTCCCAACCAACTTGCTAATGTGGTTAAATCCACCCCTGCTTGTTCAGAAATCTTCGGGGCAGGCTTATAAAAAATGGAGTAATGAATCAGCAACATGAAATAGTTGCAGATTTGATATAGGTGGTGTTTGTAGTTGGTCTTCCACAACTTTTGATGATATATGTGGATGGGTGTGGGGTTTTGCAACGTCCACCTCCATCCGAGCACATGAAATTCAGAATTAAAACACAAAACATCCAACACATAGGCACTGTAATAAAATGGCGGAATGAACCTCTCTGTGACGCGAGAATTAAATCTAAAATTAAGAATGGCCTTGGCTAACTTATCGGATAATATATCCGCCCAATCCGTAATCTCGCCACTACATGCCGCCTCCATTAAGGGGACCATTTCTATGGTAAAATTGGTGAAGTTGTGTAATCCCCATAGTCTAGACATCATAATTCCAGCATAGCAGTAAGGAGAACATAGAGAGTCGACTGAGTACTTACCCGAGGATTCTTTCTTGTGCTTTGCTGGGTTTTGTCTCCAGCCTCGAATTGGTTCGGACTCGGTCTCGTTTTCTGCTCGGAACTTCTCCAAAAATGTCGTGTTATACTTTTTCTCTTCTGCCGGCAGATGATACATTTGCCTTAGATCTTCGGCTCGAAAAGAGCCGAAAATCCTCCCATCTGCAGTGCTGAACATTATGTCGGTAATTGGGATCTCTTGAATTTCCCACCTTACCACATCCGTATATGGGAGAATTTGCTCCCAAGCCGCTATTCTGTGAAGAAAGGAATTGCCCAAGTCTTTTAGATTAGCCTCAGATTTGCTAGTACTATCGCATGAGACTTGGATTCCTGTCACCTTCGGCTCTTCGGCTTCAATCAAATTGTATGTTCCTTGCCGAGTGGCTCTGGTAAGTCCCAGGCACGTAGTATTTGATATAAGCCCTTTCTTTGTACTGCCTGAATCAACAACAGATTGCCCTGCAGCTGGCGAAGTGGTAGGCATTATAGTCTTTTTGGACTTTTTTCCCATTCCACTCAAATCTGTCTCTGCGGAAGAATTCTGCACAGAGAGAAAGATAGGCGTAGTACAGGAAACAATAACATGAATTGAATAGACTGAGGTATATATATCTTGATAAATTCATGGTGATCGATTGACTTAAGATGGCTTTCGGATCAAATCTGTGAATAGATCGCAAGCTTGTTGTTTTCATTAAATGGTCGTTAAGGCCTGTCAATCTCATTAATACCAGTCGCTTCCGTTAATGGTCGAATGATTTATTTGAAGCATGCCTTGGGCGATTTGGTGGTTGAACGCAGATGAGCGGCTTTTCAAAAGATATTGCCTTAATTACGAATAAATCGTATTATACTGCCTTTATGATTTTACTTTGAAAACTGCGCTTTTGCCCTTTTCGCAATCGGGCATAGGGAAAATCCTAAGTCATTGCTTTGGTTCCATTTGGAATCCCGATCGCCGATAGCGATATCGCATTGCGTCGGGAGTAGCGAGTGGGGCGGTTAAGAATGTGTGCATGGTGAATCGCTGATCACCGATAGCGATGTCGCATCGCATTGGGGAAAGAGGGAGTTTATTTGTGTTTAGGCATTATCGCCGATTTGCTGATTTTCGATTGCCGATATCGCATCGCATCGGAGCAAGGGATTCTTAATTGTGTTACTTTATGTTTCACCGATACCCGATAGCGATTTCGCATCGGCGGAAATCAAAATGTCCCTAGGTTGTGTTCCCTTTGTCATTGTGATATGTGATCTTGCGATCGCTTTATCACAATGATAAAAGATAAATCATTTTACATTGAGGTTTTTGATTGGTTTTATTGAAGAGGCCTTTTAGTAATGTTTTCTTTTATTTCTTCGGGCATTTTTGAAATAGAACTTTAATTGATACCAATTTAAAAACAAAAGTTAAAAAGGTACCCATTTCATACTATGGTTTTGGAATAGTAATGATATGAAATGGGGGGTTGTTGTAGGGCACAACAGGCTATGAGCCTCCACTAGAGTTTCCTCTAGCTTCGCCCTGCTTAGGCATAGTTCACCATCTTTTGGGTCCCAACAGGTGTGCTCACACTCGAACCCTTCGCATAAGCCTAAGGTCAGTTGACGATACACCCCTCCAGAGAGTGCATCTCGCCCATTGGCTTCCTTGCACTTCGTATGTTTTCAAACCCACTGACTCGCACACATGTTAGACTCCTTGGTCCATGTTTCAAGACGGGTCGAATGGAAAGCCTGCCAACCAACACAAGGAGCACGCATGTGCACACATCCCGCCATAAGGGTGCATGCTTCGTTCATCAACCACCACAGTGACAAAATGACAGGTAGCAATCCACCCGCGCTTGTGACGATGCAATAGCCCGTGTTGATTTGCACCTCAAGTCGAGCGGCGGACCAGCCTGAGACGTTCCACATCCGACCGAGATGCTTCGATAGCCTCCATCCGCTTCCCTCCTGGAAATTTCAAGAACTCTTTAACTCTCTCTTCAAAGTACTTTTCATCTTTCCCTCATGGTACTTGTTTGCTATCAGTCTCTCGCTTGTATTTAGCCTTGGACATAATTTATCACCCAATTAAGGTTGCATTCCCAAACAACCTGACTCGCCAACAATGCCTCGTGATGCGGCAGGGTCCCACGCCGACTGGGCTGTCACCTTCAAGAGACCCCTTCCAAGGGACTTGGCCTAGGTCCACCGGTGAGGATGCTTCTACAAACTACAATTTAGGCAACACTGCCACCTGAGTTTCATGTTGGGCTCTTCCCGTTTCGCTCGCTGCTACTAAGGGAATCCTTGTAAGTTTCTTTTCCTCTACTTAATTATAGTTAAACTCAGCGGATGTTCTCGCCTGAGCTGAGGTCGCAAATTTGGATCTAAATCTGCCCTCCCCGATGGGAGGACAAGAGAGAAAAAGCAAGTTCAAGCGATGCCACACAAAGCCTGTATTAGCTAGCACCACTGTCCATCCAAGGGGACAAGATCACTGCTCACCGACGCATGCCCCGAAACATTACTTGAGGCATTTCAGCGAACTGCACCGCATTGGGCATGGATGACCAGCTCCGCTGCTCCCTAGAATATTGCAGGGAGCGAGTTTGAATGGGATGTGATGCCCAGATAGACGTGCCCTCAACCGAGGCCTCGGGCGCAAATTGCGTTAAAAAACTCGATGATTCACGGTGTTATCACAAAATCATGTACTGTTGGCTGCTAATCAGTTAGACTCTATGTAACTATTTCAGACCAGACTCTTGGCTAAGGATTAGCCTCCCTAACCTGAGAGGGCTCTCTCAAAATAAACTATTGATTATGATTAACACTAAGAGGGCTAACTCTTGAAATGAGAACTTTAATAAACATGATGGTTGGAAATACAACATAAGATTTCTTCCATTGGGCTCATGGAGTCAAACACCATTTCAATAAACTATTCAACTACTCATTCCATGGAAGTCAAGCATTAAGTCTTAAACACTCCAAAACCTTTTCTCAAATGAACTCAACTCATAAAATATACACAGGAAATCTGAGCAACAGGTGGAATTCGAGTGATTATCTATAGAGCTGTTAAAATATAAAGGATAAGACAAAGCCACATACATCTTGAGCATTTGAACAAAATATGAATCTTGAGAAGAAAAAGTAGTCTTTTCTATTACTGTAACAAATCTTTTACCTAAGCCAATATAAACTCTGTTTTTTCATAAACATCCAACCCTCATTACATTAGAGTCTTCACTATATATAGAAAAACAATCTTAACTACTTTGAGTCTCCTCCTCCAGCATGAGGGGAGCTCGATGGCTGTCATTAACTACCCTTATCTATTTTTAACAGACTCATTAAATACACTAAGTGTTGAGCTATAATTAAAAAGAGTCATAATCAAACTAACACTCTAACTTCATTCTCCTCGTAAAACAGCACCTACAGCAGTTTCGTAGCGCGCTACGAAACTGCTGTTTTTGCTAAAACAGAGTGTATTTGCCTTGAAGCGTCTTTTGCTTGAACTCATGACTTCTTTAGACCTCTTCTACAAGTGTTAGGGACCTAGATGACTTCAAAATGATGGAGCTTAAACAAAATTGATCAAAACTTAGAAAGGCACCTTTTCCTTCAAATCAGTGAGCTAGTTTACCTAGCTGTTTCTTCAAACTGGTAACCTCCTTCCTTAAAGCTTTGTTTTCTGATCTCAGGCTCATGTTCAGCTTTCTTATGAGTTTAGCCTGCTTGAGGGCTGGTACCGTCCATGAATACACATCAGACACTGAATCTACTTGACCCACTAGGCTTTTGCTACCTTTTAACACAACTCTTTTATAGTTGGCATATCTGACTGCACGCTCCTTAGTAACATTCTTTACCTGGGCCACTTCCTCTTTTGTTGCTCCCGCTTGGTTCTTTATAGCTATGAAATTTCCCCCTTGAGTAATAATAACCTTTTTGTTCTTTTCTTTACGCTTGGCTGCCTCCACTATTTTGGTCAATACTTCAATTACCTCTGTTCTGGGCATCTTTCTGACCGATGCTCCTTCTCCATTTCGCTTTGAAATCTTTCACACAGAGAAACACCACCAGCTTCAACTCAAATGGCAAATTCAAATTTTGGAACGCAGGCTCGCTTGCAATCAGGTTCTTTTAAAGAAGAAACTCAGGCTCCTTTTCAATTTAACAGTCTTATCATACAAGCGGATCAGTTCATGCATCATTAACAAACATCATAACACTACCATGCATTACAAAACCGTTTGAATGATTTTTATGTGCGTGGCTATGAACGTATTGGTGGAATGATGGCTAATAATCACTTGGAAAGGACGCCAACTGACAATAAACGGACGGACACAATGACTCATCCCCCCAGACATGACATTTCAAGAATCTGCGCTGCAAAATCCCTGAATCCGCGATTTCGTAGCGCAGATAGTTATAAATTAGCAAAATGCGCTACGAAATGGTTGGTTACTGACACGCTGCGAAAAAGCTAAAACATCATTGCGCTGCAAAATTAGCCAATAAAACTGCGCTGCAGAAATGCGAAAAGGACCAGTGACGTAAACAAGGTAAGACATGCCTTATACAATCATGATGGAGGATGACTAACGGTATTTGAAAATGATTCACATCAATATCTTTCTAAAACATGATCCCTAAGTAACAAACATAGGACAACAACCATTTGACACCCATTTTTGACAATGAAATTTTTTGGACAACATTATGTACATGTGACTACAGTTCTAGGTGATAACACACGGGATTCTACAATTCACACTAAGTATTGCATTTCGCTGCGTTCTTCATCATAACGAAAGCCAAGATATCCATTGCCGAGAGTCGTTTCCACGTATTACTAAAAAATCAACGTCAACACTGAATAGGGGAAACCCCCACAATAAATGCAAGGCTAGGGGCTGAAAGGAGGAAAAACGCATGAGAGAAAGAGAAACAAAGGTGCCTACCCCCCTCAAAGGAGGAGTCTCGAACAAAGAACAATCTCCCTGAGCCCCACGCCCTCGCAAAATGGGGGGAAATGCATGGAACAACGATCGAGAAGGACTAGGGTTGCCACCCCTAGAGCTTGCACTACTTTTAGTCCTTCCCGAACACTAGTCCACGACAATTCCCCCTTTTCTCCGTAAATCTAGGGACCGAAAGGAAGAAGGGAAGAAAACAAGGTGAACGAAATAGAGATCAAATGTGGCTACCGGCTCACAAGGGGAGGCTCAAACAAAGCACAAGCCTCCCAAGCCCTGTGCCTTTGCAAAAAGGGGGGAATTGAAGGGGATGACGATCGAGGAGGACTACAGTGGCCAACCCAGGAGCTCGCACTGCATTTCGTCCTTCCCGAACACCAATCCAATACAATGCCACCCTTTCTCTGTAAATCTAGGGGCCAGAAGCAAGAAGGGAAGAAAGAAACATGAAATAAATGGACATCAGCCATGGTTACCGGATCACAAGAGGAGGCTTCAAACAGAGAACAAGATTCCCCAACCCTATGCCTGTGCAAAAAGGGGGGAACTGCAGGGGACGATGATCGAGAAGGACTAGGGTGGCTACCCAGGGAACTCGTACTGCATTTCGTCCTTCCCCAACACCAATGCACAACAATCCCACCTTTTCTCCATAAATCTAGGGGTCGAAAGGAAGAAGGGCAGAAAACAACATGAAAGAAAGAGGGATATCAAACGTGCCTACCGGCTCACAAGGGGAGGCTCAAACAAAGAACACGCTTCTCCAACCTTGTACCTTCACAAAAAGGGGGGAACTGTAGGGGACGACAATCAAGAAGGACTAGGGTGGCCACCCGTGAACTTGCACTGCATTTCGTCCTTCCTAAACACCAATCCACAAAAATCCCACCTTTTCTCCATAAAGCTAGGGGCCAAAAGCAAGAAGGGAAGAAAACAACATGAAGGAAAGAAATATAAAACGTGGCTACCGGCTCACAAGGGGAGGCTCAAATAGAGAAAAATCTTCCCAAAACTGGCGCATTTGCAAAATGGGGGCAACTACAAGGGACGGTGATCGAGAAGGACTAGGGTGGCCACCTCGGGAACTCACACTGCTTTTCGCCCGTCCCGAACTCCAGTCCACAGCAATCCCACCACTCCTCCAGAAAGCTCAGGAGCAAAAGGAAGAAGGGAAGAAAACAACACCAAAGAAACAAGGATCCCAAGAAAAGAGGGAAGCTCAACAACACGCCGAGTAGATGTCTGATAACCAAAAAGAAATCAAATAATGCACCCAATCAAAAAGCATCCCACCTCTTCACACCCTCCCACCTACATTGCGAAACAACACCCTTTCTAACTTTACAACATAACAAATAGCGATCAAACAACCAAGAAAATAAATCACAACCTAAACTTGACCGCTAGAAAAGATAAGGGCCACGATGAGACCAGTGTTTGGAGCACATTACTGAAAGGTAATCAACCCCCCAACCCGGCACAAGGCTTCAAACAACAAATAGACTACTAATAACAAACCCACCCCACTGTTGCACCCCTCCATGTACGAAACGCCCAACAACCTTTCCAGCGAGAAAGTCAATGGGGGTCAAGAATCAAACTCCAAAGAGGAGTTGTCACGGGCTAACACTCAACGCAAGAGAAATCCGCGGGCCATAAAATACATCGATGGTGCAAGGACACTAAAGGGAGGGACTTCCGCAAAGCGTACACCACGAAATAAAGAAATGACAAGTCCCACAAAAAACCCACAATCCAAAGGGAGGAACAAAGACACAACCCGCTACTTCTTTTTCCCTTAGAAGGGGAGTGGCTCACAAGAGGACGAGGAATTCCTTCGACGACAAATTCACGAGATAATATTTCCACCCTCATGCCCATTGGCTGGGAATATTGTGATCTCGATGGAGCTTAGACTGGGGGGGGGATTTCGTTACCTGGAAACCCAAGCCTTCTGCGAGGGCATGTCGAGGCACGGTCAGGAGGGACTAGGGTGGCCAGCCCAACGAGTTGAACTACTCTTCATCCATCCCATACTGACCCCACCCCAACAATTTCCTCTCAAGGAAGGTTTGAGCTACCAAGCATGCACACAACCACTCCCTCG
>APFE030452363.1:38830-49064 GCA_000404065.3 Pinus taeda | reverse complement strand
TAGAGACACAGCACACAGTCCCACATTGCAATCAAAACCCAACCAACCCAAACCAAAAAAGAAAACCCCTGCTATCAATGATCCTACCGCAGGTTCACCTATGGTAACCTTGTTACGACTTCTCCTTCCTCTAAATGATAAGGTTCAATGAACTTCTCACGACGTCGATGGTGGCAAACCACCATCGTCGACGCAATCCAAACACTTCACCAGATCATTCAATCGGTAGGAGCGATGAGCGGTGTGTACAAAGGGTAGGGACGTAGTCAACACGAGTTGATGACACGCGCCTACTAGGAATTCCTCTTTGAAGACCAATAATTGCAATGGTCTATCCCCATCACGATGCAATTTGAGAATATTTCTCGATCCTCTTGAACCAAGAAGAAAAAATCATTTGTTGCATCAGTGTAGCGCGCGTGCAGCCCAGAACATCTAAGGGCATCACAGACCTATTATTGCCTCAAACTTCCATGGCCTAAACGGCCATATTCCCTCTAAGAAGCTGGCTGCGAAGGGGAACCTCCGCGTATCTAGTTAGCAGGATGAGGTCTCGTTCGTTATCAGAATTAACCAGACAAATTGCTCCACCAACTAAGAACGTACATGCACCACCACCCATAGAATCAAGAAATATCTCTCAATCTAGCAATCCTTACTCTGTCTGGACATGGTAAGTTTCCCCGTGTTGAGTCAAATTAAGCTGCAAGCTCCACTCCTGGTGTTGCCCTTCTGTCAATTCCTTTAAGTTTCAGCCTTGTGACCATACTCCCCCCGGAACCCAAACACTCTAATTTCTAAGAAGGTGCTGGCGGAGTCCTTAGAGAAACATCCGCCGATCCCTGGTCGACATCGTTTATGGTTGAGACTAGGACAGTATCTGATCGTCTTCGAGCTCCCAACTTTCGTTCTTGATTAATGAAAACATCCTTGGAAAATGCTTTTGCAGTGGTCCATATTTCATAAATCCAAGAATTTCACCTCTGATAATGAAATACAAATGCCCCTGATAGTCCCTGTTAATCATTAATCCGGTCCCGAAGGCCAACACAATAGGACCAAACTCCTATCACGTTATTCCATGTTAATGTATTTAGAGCATAAGCTTGCTTTTAGGACTCTAATTTTTTCAAAGTAACAGTGCCAGAGCCGCGACCCAACCAATTAAGTCTAGGAGCATGCCGCTAGCAAAAGGGATGGAAGGGTAGGTGCACACCGAGTAGGCGGACCGAACTTTACGACCCAAGATCCAACTACAAGCTTTTTAACTGCAACAACTTAAATATACGATATTGGAGTTGGAATTACCATGGCTGCTAGCACCAGAATTTCCCTCCAATGGATCCTCGTTAAGGGATTTAGATTGTACTCATTCCAATTACTAGACTCGATGAGCCTAGTATTGTTATTTATTGTCCCTACCTCCCCATGTCTAGATTGGGTAATTTGTGCACCTGCTGCCTTCCTTGGATGTGGTAGCCGTTTCTCAGGCTCCCTCTCTGGAATCGAACCCTAATTCTCTGTCACCCATCACCACCATGGTAGGCCTCTATCCTACCATCAAAAGTTTATAGGGCAGAAATTTGAATGAAGCATCGCCAACACAAGGGCTGTGTGATCCGTCGAGTTATCATGATTCACCGGAGAAGCGGGCAAGCCTGCGCCGACCTTTTATCTAAAAAATTCATCCCTTAAAAAGAGTGAGGACTTGGTGCACGTATTAGCTCTAGAATTACTACGGTTATCTGAGTAGTATGATACCATAAAAAATATATAACTAATTTAATGAGCCATCCGCAGTTTCACAGTCTAAATTAGTTCATACTTAGACATGCATGGCTTAATATTTGAGACAAACATATGACTACTGGTAGGATTAACCAGGTAGCACCCTCCCACTTCAAAGGGCATTCCAGGTGCTCTCTTACCAAGAGCCAACCTGAACACGCATCAAGTCAGAGAGATGTCAAAATATCATGTAAAACGTTTAGGCCTCGCACCTCTTGCATCCTAAGAAGGAAGCACATGCAACATGCCAAGGACATGACGAAAAAATGGGTAGATCTACCGAGCCACAACACACTAAGGCCACTCCGAAGTTTTCAACCACGCCCTGACCAAAAAGAAAATGAGCGATCACTCACCCCCTCCCTTAGAAATGCCTCCAAAATCCTCGATGCTGCATAGTGAGGCCACCTAGGAGTCCACCCGGACAATAGCAATGGTGGACCTCGATCTACCAATCGCATGCGGCAGCTTCGATGCAAAGGGAAACAAATGGAGAACAACCAACCATGCAACCTATATATTATAAATGAGTCCCAACCCTCCCTGCTCTACACCTAGGCCACCTAGGAATCCACCCAGACAGCAACAATGATAGACCTCGATCTCCCGATCGCGTGTGGCAGCCTCGATGTGAAGGAAAAGGAGGGAAATAAAAAGAGTACGAGTGACCACAAATCCCATCACAAAGAGGCCATACAAACCTCCCCGCCATGCACCGATGCCACCTAGGGGTCCACCTAGACAACAAAAACAGTGGACCTTGATCGGATGATCACCTACAGTAGCCTCGACATAAAGGCAAGGGAAGGAAATAATACAAGACAAACCAAGCTCGCAACCTACCTTAGAAATGCCCCCCCAACCCTCCCCTCCTTGCATGGAGGCCACGTAGGAGTCCACTCGGACAATTGTAATGATGGACTTCGATCACATGATCGCCTGTGGCAGCCTCAATGCAAAGGAAATGGAAGGAAATAAAAAAACAAGACCAACTGAGCCCACAACTTCTCTTAGAAATTCCCCCCGACCCTCCATGCCACACACGGAGTCCACCTGGACAGCAGCAACGATGGACCTCGATCACTGGACCGCCTGTGTCAACCATGATGTGAAGGTAAAGGAAGGAGACAAATGCAAATCAAGAGGCTTTCTACACAATACAAGAACATATCCAAACAGGAGGAGGGATCGGGTAGCTCCGCAGCTCATGCACCCTATGTACAGGCAACCTAGGAGATTTCCAATAGCTTTACCGACTGGACAATGAATAATTTTCACCTACGGTCACCTCCATGTAGAGGAGGGAGGTTGAAGCATTCCACCTCGAAATATTTCTTCCAGATAGACCCCACCATCGACGTAGCAAGCCTCCTCCCCATTGGACCATGAGCGCATACACAATTGAAACAAGAAATTCCCCCCAACCCTCCCCTCCCCGCATGGAGGCCAGCTAGGAGTCCACCCGGACAGCAGCAACGATGGTCCTCGATTGCATGATCGCCTGCGATAGCCTCAATGCAAAGGAAACGGAAGGAAATAAAACAAGGCCAATAGAGCCCACAACCTCTCTTAGAAATGACCCCCAACCCTCCATGCCGTGCACCGAGGCCACCTAGGAGTCCAACCAGACAACAGCAACGGTGGACCTCAATCACTCGATCGCCTGTAGCAACCACGATGCAAAGGAAAATGAAGGAAAAAAATGAAAATCAAGAGGCTCGCTACACAATACAAGAACATATCCAAACAGGAGGAGGGATCGGGCAACTCCACACCCCACGCACCCTACGTATAGGCAACCTAGGAGATTTGCCACAACTTTACAGACTAGAGGATAAATAATCTCCACTATGACCACCTCCATGCAGAGGAGGGAGGTCGAAGCATTCCACCTCGAAATCCTTCTTCCAGATATCCCCCACCATCGATGTAGCAAGCCTCCTCCCCATTGGACCATGAGCATATACAGAAGAAACAACAAGTACCCCCCGACCTTCCCCTCCCCTCCCCACATAGAGGCCACCTAGGAGTCCACCCAGACAACAACAATGATGGACCTTGATCACATGATTGCCTGCGGCAGCCTCAATGTAAAGGAAAATCAAAGAAATAAAACAAGACCAACCGAGCCCACAACCTCTCTTAGAAATGCCCCCTGACCCTCCCCGCCGTGCACCAAGGCCACCTAGGAGTCCACCCAGACAACAACAACGGTGGACCTCGATCACTTGAATTCTTGCAGAAACCACCATGCGAAGGAAATGGAAGGAAATAAATGCAAATCAAGAGGCTCACTACACAATACAATAACATATCCAAATAGGAGGAGGGATCAGGAAGCTTCGCACCGCACGCACCCTACATACAGGCAACCTAGGAGATTTCCCACAACTTTACTGACTGGACGATGAATAATTTTCCCCTGCGTCCACCTCCATGCAGAGGAGGGAGGTCGAAGCATTCTACCTCGAAATCCTTCTTCTAGATATTCTCCACCATCGGCGTAGCAAGCCTCCTCCCCATTGGACCACGAGGACATACACAATTGAAACAACAAAATGCCCATAAACATTGTGACTTAACATTTCCAACCGCAAAAGCCTGCCATGCACGCAAGATGCAAGGAAAAATCCGACCCCTCGATCAAACATATGGGCCAACACATCTATCAAAACCGCAAAGCCAACACAACCACAAATGATGTACACTTTGATAGGAATGCCAACCCTTGACTTTACAATAAGGAGAACAACACCTCACATCATCTGACGGAAAAAGCAAGGTAGGGGGAGGGTAGGTGGTTTACAACCAAAACCCTTTCGCGTCCCTCTTAAATGTATGCATCTCAACCGACAATGCCAATACAAAAGGAGTACAAGCACAAGAAACCAACACCATAAATATCCAAACAATGAAGAGGCTAGCCATCACAAGGAGCCACACCACAACAACCCATACAACTCTGAGAACTTGGAGCAGAAGGGGAATTGTTCACATATGCCTCCTGGGGCAAGCATGGCCAACATTACTGCTCATGCACTACTGAGTGGGTATGGAGAGAAGATGAAAATTGGCCACCCTACAAATGACCCAAGGCCATTCTCGAGGCAAACCCGAAAAACAAACTTAATTGCCAACCCACCTTTCACACGAAAAGAAAAACCCTCCGCACCAAATAGGGAGGAGGTGAACAATATAACAAGGAGCCAATTTCAATGGAGCCACACATGGATGCCCAGCCAAATCAAATTTTTCTATTCACAACAACTGAGGGGCATGACAGCGACATAAGCATGAAAAAGTTTTGGGGCTTCCATCTGGGACCAAAACAATGAAGGCTCAAAGGAGCGCTGAGCAAAATTTCACCATTCTTATCCTTGGGATGGGAAAGAGGGATGGGGATGAGCATGGCCCACATTACTGCTCATGTGCTACTGAGATGGGATGGATAGAAGATGAAAATCGGCCACCCTACAAATGACCCAAGGCCATCGTTCAGGCAAACCCGAAAACGCAACTCCATTACCAACCCACCTTTCACACGGAAAGAAAAACTGTCACTGGTATCATCTGGAGGGGCATGAGGGGACAAAGACAAGCCAGGGAGCCAAACCACAACAACCCATACAACTCCAAGAACTTGGAGAGAAAAAGGAGAATTGTTCAAATATGCCTCTCGGGACGACCATGGCCAAGATTACCGCTCATGCACTACTGAGTGGGGATGGAGAGAAGATGATAATCGGCCACCCTACAAATGAACCAAGGCCATCATTCATGCAAACCCAAAAACACAACTCGATTACCAACCCACCTTTCAATGAAAATAAAACCTATCACTGGTATCATCTGGAGGGGCACAAGGGGGCTAGTATGAGCCAGGGAGCCACACTAGAACAACCCATATAGCTCCAAGAACTTAGAAAGAGAAGGGGAATTGTTCACATATGCCTCTTGGGATGACCATGTCCAACATTCCCACTCATGTGCTACTGAGTGGGGATGGAGAGAAGATGAAAATCAACCACCCTAAAAATGACCCAAGGCCATTGTTCAGGAAAACCCAAAAACACAACTCGATCACCAACCCACCTTTCACACGAAAAGAAAACCTGTCATTGGTATCATCTGGAGGGGCACGGGGGGACTAGGATGAGCTAGGGAGCCACACCACAACATCCCATACAACTCCAAGAACTTAGAGAGCAGAAGGGTAATTGTTCACATATGCCTCCTGGGACAACCATTGCAAACATTACCGCTTGTGCGCTACTGAGTGGGGATGGAGAGAAGGTGAAAATCGGCCACCCTACAAATGACCCAAGGCCATCGTTTAGGCAAACTATAAAACACAACTCAATTACCAACCCACCTTTCACACAGAAAGAAAACCTATCATTGGTATCATCTGGAGGGGCCCCAGGGGGGCCAGGACAAGCTAGGGAGCCACACCACAACAACCCATACAAGCTCCAAGAACTTGGAGAGCAGAAAGGGAATTGTTCACATATGCCTCCCGGGATGACCATGGCCAACATTACCGCTCATGGGTTACCGAGTGGGGATGGAGAGAAGATCAAAAATCGAGCACACTACAAACGACCCAAGGCCATCATTCAGGCAAACCCGAAAACAAAACTCAATTACCAACCCACCTTTCACACGGAAAGAAAGCCTGTCGCTGGTATCATCTGGAGGGGCCCAAGGGGGCCAGGACGAGCCAGGGAGCCACACCACAACAACCCATAGAGCTACAAGAACTTGGAGAGCAGAAGGGGAATTGTTCACATATGCCTCCTGGGACGACCATGGCCAACATTACCGCTCTTGCGCTACTGAGTGGGGATGGAGAGAAGATGAATATGGGGCACCCTACAAATGACCCAAGGCCATCATTTAGGCAAACTTGAAAACACAACTAGAATACCAACCCACCTTTCACCCGAAAAGAAAACCTGTAGCTGGTATCATTTGGAGTAGGACGAGGGGATCAAGATGAGCCAAGGAGCCACACCAGAATAGCCCATACAGCTCCAACAACTTAGAGAGCAGAAGGGGAATTGTTCACATATGCCTCCCGGGATGAGTATGGCTAGCATTACTGCTCATGCGCTACCGAGTGGGGATGGAGAGAAGATGAAAGTCAACCACCTTATTAATGACTGAAGGCCATCGTTCAGAAAAACCTGAAAACACAACTCGATTTCCAACCCACCTTTCACACGGAAAGAAAACCTATCACTGGTATCATCTAGAGGGGCCACACTACAACAACCCATACAGCTCCAAGAACATGGAGAGCAGAAGGGGAACTGTTCACATATGCCTCCCGGGACAAGCATGGCCAACATTACCACTCATGCCCTACCGAGTGAGGACGGAGAGAAGATGAAAATGGGCCACCCTACAAACAACCCAAGGCCATCATTCAGGGAAACCCAAAAACACAACTCGATTACCAACCCACCTTTCACACGGAAAGAAAACCTGTCACTGGTATCATCTAGAGGGGCACGACAGGACCAAAATGGGCCATGGAGTGACACCACAACAGGTCATACAAATCCAAGAACTTGGAGAGCAGAAGGAGAATTTTTCACATATGCCTCCCAAGACGACCATGGCCAACATTACCGCTCATGTGCTACCGAGTGGGGATGGAGAGAAGATGAAAATCATCCACCCTACAAATGACCCAAGGCCATCCTTTAGGAAAACCCGAAAACATAACTCGATTACCAACCCACCTTTCACACAGAAAGAAAACCTGTCGCTAGTATCATCTGGAGGGGCATGAGGGGACCAAGACGAGCCAGGGAGCCACACCACAACAACCCATACAGCTCCAAGAACTTAGAGAGTAGAAGGGGAATTGTTCACATATGCCTCCTCGGATGAGCATGGCTAACATTACCACTCATGCGCTAACAAGTGGGGATGGAGAGAAGATGAAAATCGGCCACCCTACAAACGACCCAAGGCCATCGTTCAGGCAAGCCCAAAAACACAAATCAATTACCAACCCACCTTTCAAAAGGAAAGAAAACCTATCACTGGTATCATCTGGAGGGGCAAGAGGGGACCAAGACGAGCTAGGGAGCCACACCACAATAGCCCATACAACTCCAAGAACTAAGAGAGAAGAAGGGGAATTGTTCATGTATGCCTCCGAGGACGAGAATGGGCAACATTACCACTCATGTGCTACCAAGTGGGGATGGAGAGAAGACGAAAATCGGCCACCCTACAAATGACCCAAGGCCATCCTTCAAGCAAACCTGAAAACAAAACTCAATTACCAACCCACCTTTCACACGAAAAGGAAACCTATCACTTGTATCATTTGGATGGGCACGAGGGAACCAAGACGAGCCAGGTAGCCACAACACAACAACCCATATGAGTTTACATGGATGCCCTCACCCGAATGAGTTTGCATGGATGCCATCAAACAACCCACTCAAATGAGTTGACACGGACGCCCTCAAACAACCCAGCCGTATGAGTTTACATGGGCACGCACATGACCGAAACAAAGGGACAAGGGAGAGCTGGGCAAACGAGCTGTATGAATGTGCACAAAGCCAACCTCGGGTCACAACTTAGAATTTTTGATACGGGTTCGTTCACCCGGGTGCGCCCTCGCCCGAACGACCTGCTAGAATGAATTGACGCCGACACCCTCAAATGACTCGCCCGGCCGAGTTTACATGTGTGCCCACATGACCGTAACAAAGGGACAAGGGGGAGCTGGGAAAACAAGCTACACGAGTGTGCACAAAGCCAACCTCGGGTCACAACCTAGCAATTTTTTATACGGGTTCATTCGCATGGGCATGCCCTCACCCGACCAGCCTGAATGAGTTTACATGGGCGCCCACACGACCAAAACGAAGGGACAAGGGAGAGCCGAGCAAACGAGCTGCACGAATGTGTACAAAGCCAACCTTGGGTCACAACTTAGCATTTTTGGATATGGGCTTGTTAGCCCAGATGCGCCCTCGCCAAACCTGCCTAAACGAGTTCACACGGATGCCCTCAAACAACCTGCCCAAACGCGTTTACATGGGGCGCCTTCAAACGACCAAAATGAAGGGACAAGAGAGAGACGGGCGAACGAGCTCCACGAACGTGCACAAAGCCAACGTCGGGTCACAACTCAACATTTTTGATATGGGCTCATTCACCCGGGCGCGCCCTCACCCGACTCGCACCAACGAGTTCACACAAACACCCTCTCTCGATCCACCCTGTAAGGACCTACAGCCTTGACCCGCTCACCGGGTGAAGTGCGACCGCGACTGATGGAGGCTGCATGGGTGGAACAGTGTGTGCACAGTTGGAGTTGAATGAACAACATTCTGGTTATGTGCGAGATCGACTTAGATATGCAATGGAGTTTTATGCACATAAGAGGAGGGCGAGCTGGAGTTATATGCATGGGAGCATGACTTAAACCTTATGGAGGTTGACCAACAAACATATGGAGCCAACAACGGTTGGGGAGCGTTTGGAGAGGAGGCCGACATGATATTGCTTAAATATTGAAGGCATAGGTAGGTCGGTTGGGCAGCCACGACATTGCCTACCATCTGTATATATTAGTGATGCGATGGAGCTCATTTGGCCATCGCTCATCCATCACACAAACACACATCATCTTCACTCATGTGAAGAGCAGTGCGCAGATCTAAGAGGGTGGATGCACAAGTAGAATGGCACAGACTTTTGTGATGCGGCCGCTCTTGGGCAAGGTTACACAGAGGTAGATCACTTCTCAGTTTTGGGGAAGGGCGCGGGTAGGGCCACTTGCCAGTTGGAGAAAGGCGTGCATGGTGTGTGTGGCACCCGGGTGATGTGTAGGAGCGCCCGACGGTGAAATGTTGGTGAGCACCTGGTTTGTGCAACGACTTGGCACAGGTTCTTGGGTGACTCGGGTGAGTGCCCACCCGTCATGCACGATGTGACTTTTGGTGAAGTGTTGAGATTGTGGACAGAGGTGTGTCTCAAATGGAGGCGCTTGTGTGTGGTGACTTGGAGGCGCACCCAAGTTGGGCAAACAACACGATTGTGTGACAAGGTGAACAAAGGGTTGGTGAGTCGTGTGGCGACCGTGCGAAGGTGCCAACAAGCTAGGCAACCGATTTTTTCCGAAGATTATAAATTTGGCTAAGTATGAAACTTGGGGTTTCCAAGTATACTTGTAAAGCTTGTAACTTGTAAAAAACTGTATAATATATTTTCAGGCAGACTCATTATTCAGGGAGTTGCCCCTCCCTTTATACTGTGCAATTGTGTTCTTCATGTATAATTGTTGATGTTAATGAATGTGGATGGGTGTTCATTGGTATAAAGGAACAGTAACAATTACTTGGTTGAGAAACACAAACTAAGTAGGAATAAGTGGTTAGGCATAGTCCATGAACATAAGTATTGGTGAAAAGAA
>APFE030452363.1:0-38402 GCA_000404065.3 Pinus taeda | reverse complement strand
ATCTTGGTGAAGTTGTTGTATGGTTGAAACTAGATTGCAAAGAAGAAGGAAGTTGTGAACAATGGTAGCTGAATCTCAGGTTGGGTCTAGTCACGGTGTGAAGGACACTACTATTGGGTTCATTGAAAAAGTGTTGGAGAAGATGGAGGACATGGAAGCCTTCTGGACTAAGAAGATGGAATTGATCAAGAGAGATCAAGAGGCCACTTGGAAGATGAAGGAAGAGCTCGAGGAACTTTGGACTCAACACGAGTACATTGATCTTATGTCTACACAACTTGAGGTAAGGGTCAAGGAGGTTGAAGAGGCAAGAGACCGAGGTCTTGCAGAGATCGTGGACTTGCAGAAATCTCTTGAGGAAGTTAGAGATGAGATCACGGTGTCGAAGAAGGCCATGAGGCATAACTCAGGTGGAGTAGTGCCTCATGTGAAAGTCAAAGAAACAGAATCTTACGATGGTACAAGGAGTGCAAAGACTCTTGGAAACTTTCTATGGGACATGGAGCAATACTTGGAACGATTGGGATTATCTGATGATGAGACGAAGGTCAAGGTAGCTGCTCAATTCTTGACAAAGGATTCTAAGTGTGGTGGCGAAGGAGGATGGATCATATTGCCAATGGCAGTGCTGATGACATTACTTTGTGGGATGAGATGAAGAAAGCTTTGTAGTCCCATTTTAGTCCTCAAGATGAAACGTGGGAAGCAAGGATGAAAATAAAGTTCATAAAGCAAACAGGGAACCTTTAGACATATCAGCGGGAGTTTGCAAGTGCGGTTCTGGAACTTCCTAACATAGCAGAGAGGGACAAGGTGTTCAATTTCATTATTGGGTTGAAGCCTTGGGCACACAATGAAGTGAAGAGGCCAAGGATTAGAACACTTGAAGAAGCTTTTGCTACTATGGACAGGTTGGTGGAGCATTATGATGAGACTTCTGATGATAGGAAGAAGAAGTCTGACAAGCCGAAAGAGAAGAAGAAAGAGGATGCTTCGAAATCGGATGATAAGTCGAAAATGAAGAAAGCCTTGAAGTGTTGGATATGTGCTGAACCACATATGGTGAAGAATTGTCCTTCTAGACTGAAAGTGGTTGGGATTGCAAAATCTAATGTGAAGAATGAAGAAGCTTCAGTGGAGATGATATAGATACTTGGTGTTGCTACTGCTACAGAGGTGATCTCTTGGAGGGATCCCGAGAGGAACAAGTTGGAGTATGTTTGAATGAAGGTTGGAGATGCTGATATACTCACTATGGTGGATATTGGGGCCTCTCACAACTTCATGAGTAAAGATACTGCGAGAAGAATTGGGCTGAAATTTGCACCAACGAAGGCATAGATGAAGACAGTCAATTCTCCTCCTGAGAATGTTCTTGCTGTAGCTGAAAAGGTGGACATAACACTTGGTGAATGGACAGGGAAGGTCGACTTCACTATAGTGCGAATAGATGACTATGAAGTTGTGTTGGGAATGGAATTCTTGAAACAATTCGATGCTATGATTGTTCCACATTTGAAGAAGTTGTAGATTTACGATGGAAGGGAAGATGTACCCATTTGTGTGCCTACCATTAGAGTGACAAAGCCTGAATGCAAGTTGGAAATGATGCAAATGGAGGATGAGAAGCGGGTGGAAGATATGAGTAAGTGGTTGTCCATGGTTGAGACAAAGCTTACCGAGCAGTCATTGGTCATCAAAACACTTTCATATAGTATCTTGGATTTGTCAAGAAGGCTAGAAGTGATAAAGGATAATGATGATGATGAGGAGGCATATGTGAGATCAAATGTGTGGGAGGAGGATTGGGTCACTTATCTTCAGAGGATGGAGATAGAAGATCCTGATAGATGGATTGAGTTGATTAGTGAGGGTGAGCCTTCAGGCTCTACTCCCTCAACATCTTCTTAGATGGACAAGAAAATGGGGCTCATTGTTAGTTGCTCATGGCAGTGAGTCCTTAAAACAGGCTGAGCAGGTATGACAAATGGTGCAGGGATGGCTTGGAATCAAGAATCATGACATGTTGTAGACGGGATGTTGTTTCCATGGACCTGAGCATGGATGATATTCTTGGTGAGTCCCAGATGTGGCAGAATCCGAGATAAACTGGTGAAGGCATAAGGATGGACATTCTTATGATTTGAGTGTGACAGTTGGACTGATCACCCGACTAGTTCAAGTCATAGGGGCTAGCAGTGTACCAGAGAGATGTTGGCATTAGGCAGATGAGGAGGACAGTTCACAGGATGAGGACGACACATGGTGGAGATGGTAATTCTACATATGTTGCAGGGATGTTTTCAGTATGTGGAGGAGTTGACATCATGGACCAAGGATGACATGAACATTGATGTTGATCTTGGTGGATGGCTACAGAGATGGTATGTTTTCGAGGACGAAAACAACTTCAAGTGGAGGAGGATGTAAGGACCTACAATCCTTGACCCGCCCACTGGGTGAGTGTGACCATGACTAATGGAGGACGCGCGGGTGGAACAATGCGCACATGGTTGGAGTTGAACGAACAACGTTCCCGTTATGTGCGAGCTCGGCATGGATATGCAATGGAGTGTTATGCACATAAAAGGAGGGCGAGCTGGAGTTATATGTGTGGGAGCATGACTTAAACCTTATGGAGGCTGACCAACAAACATATGGAGCCGACGATGGTTGGGGAGCATTTGGAGAGGAGGCCGACATGACATTGCGTAAAGATTGAAGGCGTAGGCAGGTCATATGGGCAGCCATGACCTTGCCTACCGCCCGTATATATTAGTGATGCAATGGAGCTCATTTGGCCATCGCTCATCCATCACACAAACACACAACATTTTCACTCATGTGAAGAGAAGTGTATAGATCTAAGAGGGTGGACGCACAAGTGGAAAGGTGCATATTTTGGTGATGCGCCCACTCTTGGGCAAGGCTACATGGAGGTAGATCACTTCTTGGTTTTGGGTGAAGGGCACGGGCAGGGCCGCCCACCGGTTGGAGAAAGGCATGCATGGTGTGTGCAGCACCTGACAGTGAAACATTGGTGAGCACTCGGTTTGTGCAATGACTTGGCATAGGTTCTTGGGTGACTCAAGTGAGCACCCGCCTCTCGTGCAAATGTGCACGGTGTGACTTTTGGTGAAGTGTTGAGATTGTGGAAAGAGGTGTGTCTCGGGTGGAGGCGCTCGTTTGTGGTGACATGGAGGCATGCCCAAGTTGGGCAAACAACATTATCGTGTGAAAAGGTGAAAGAAGGGTTGGTGAGTCGTGCGGCGACCATGTGAAGGCACTGACAAGCTAGGCAACCGAGTTTTGATGAAGATTGTAAATTTGGCTGTATGAAACTTGGGGTTTTCAAGTATACTTTTAAATCTTGTAACTTGTAAAAAACTGTATAATATATTATCAGGCGGACTCATTGTTCAAGGAGTTTCCCCTCCCTTTATACCATGCAATTGTGTTCTTAATGTACAATTGCTGATGTTAATGAATGTGTTTGGGTGTTCATTGGTATAAAGGAACATTAACAATTACTTGGTTGAGAAGCACAAACTAAGTAGGAATAAGTGGTTAGGCATAGTCCACGAACATAAGTATTGGTGAAAAGAAAGTATTCGGTGGTGCCGCACATCACCTAGTATGGTTGCAAAACTACCATAGGCTTGGGGGTGTGACACGCCTGAACGAGTTGACACACACGCCCCCAAATGGATCAGCAAAATGAAGCGACAAGGAAGAGCGGGGCAAACGAGCTGCACAAACGTGTACAAAGCCAACCTCGGGTCACAACTTAACATTTTCAATATGGGCTCGTTCACCCGGGCGCGCCCTCACCCGACCTGCCTGAACAAGTTCACATAGACACCCTCGCCTAAACCACCAGAATGAGTTGACACGCACGCCCTCAAATGAATCACCAAAATGAAGGGGCAAGGTAGATCCGGGAAAACAGGCTACATGAACGTGAACAAAGCCAACCCCGGGTCACAACTTAGCATTTTTTTATACGGGCTCATTCGCCCGGGCGCACCCTCACCCAACCTGCTCGAACAAGTTCATATGGACACCCACAAATGAGTTTACATGGGTGCTCGCATGATCGAAATGGAGGGACAAGGGAGAGCCAAGAAAACAAGTTGCATGAACGTGCACAAAGCCAATGTCGGGTCACAACATAGCATTTTCGATATAGGCTCATTCGCCCAGACGCGCCCTTGCCTGATCTGCACCAACGGGTTCACACGGATGCCCTCACCCAACTGGCCCGAACGAGTTGACACGGACACCCTCAAATGACTCACCAAAGCGAAGGGACAAGGGAGAGTCAGGAAAACGAGCTACACGAACATGCACAAAGCCAACCTTGGGTCACAAGTTAGCATTTTTTGATACGGGCTCGTTCGGCCAGGTGTGCCCCTGCCCAACCCACCCGAAAAAGTTCACGCGGACGCCCTCAAATGACCCGCCCAAATGAGTTTACATGGGCACCAGCATGACTGAAATGGAGGGACATGGGAGAGCCAGGGAAATGAGCTGCACGAATGTTCACAAAGCCAACCTCAGGTCACAACAACATTTTTGATACGGGCTCGTTCACCCAGGCACGCCCTCACCTGATTGGCCCGAATGAGTTCACACAAACGCCCTCGCCTGACTCCCCTGAACGAGTTGACATGGACACCATCAAGCGACCCGCTTGAACGAGTTTACATGGGCACCCAAATGACTGAAACAAAGCGACAAGGGAGAGTGGGGGAAACGAGTTGCACGAACATGCACAAAGCCAACCTAGGGTCACAACTTAGCATTTTTTATACGGGCTCATTCGCCTGGGCACGCCCTTGCCTGACATGCCCGAACGAGTTCACACAGATGCCCTCGCCCGACCCACCCGAACGAATTTACATGGGCACCGACATGACCAAACTGAAGGGACAAGGGAGAGCTGGGCAAACGAGCTGCACGAACGTGCACAAAGCCAAGCTTGTGCCACAACTTAGCATTTTTGATATGGGCTCATTTGTCGGGGCGTGCCCTCGCCCGACCCGCCTAAAGAGTTCACACAGATGCCCTCACCCAACCCACCTGAACGAGTTGACACAGATGCCCTCAAATGACCTGCTCGAATGAGTTCACATGGGTGCCCACACGACCAAAACGAAGGGACAAGGGAGAGTTGGGCAAACGAGCTGCACGAATGTGCACAAAGCCAACGTCGGGTCAAAACTTAGCATTTTTGATACGTGCTCGTACACATGGGCGCACCCTCACTCGACCCACCCAAACGAGTTCACACAGATTCCCTCGCTTGACCCACCCGAACGAGTTGACATAGACGCCCTCAAACGACCCGCCTGAATGGGTTTACATGGGCACCCAAGTGACCAAAATGAAGCAACAAGGGAGATCCGGGTAAACGAGCTACACGAACGTTCACAAAGCCAACTCATGTCACAACTTAGCATTTTTGATACAGGCTCGTTCACCTGGATGTCCTCGCTTAACCCACCCGAACGAGATGTCAACGGCACCCTCAAATGACCCCTCCAAAAGAGTTTACATGGGTGTCCACACAATCAAAACGAAGGGACAAGGGACAGCCAGGAAAACGAGCTATAAGAATGTGCACAAAGCCAACCTTGGGTCAAAACTTAGCATTTTTTATACGGGCTCATTCGCCTAGGTGCGCCCTCCCCCGACCCACCCGAATGAGCTTACATGGGCACCCACATGACCGGAATGAAGGGACAAGGGAGAGTCATGCAAAAAAGTTGCACAAAAGTGCACAAAGCCAACCTCAGTTAACAACTTAGAATTTTCAATATGGGCTCGTTTGCCCGGGCGCACCCTCGCCCGACCCGCCCGAACAAGTTCACACGCATGCCGTCAAACGACTCACCGAAATGAAGGGACAAGAGAGAGTCGGGAAAATGAGTTGCACGAACGTGCACAAAGCCAACCTCGGGTCACAACTTAGCACTTTTGATATGGTCTCGTTCGCTCCGGCACGCCCTTGCCTGACCCGCCTGAATGAGTTCACATGGACGCCCTCGCCCGACCCGCCCGAACGAGTTGACATGGACACCCTCAAACAACCCACCCGAACAATTTTACATGGGCGCCCAAACAACCAAAATGAACTGACAAGGGAGAGCTGAGAAAACGGGCTGCACGAACGTGCACAAAGCCAACCTTGGGTCACAAATTAGCATTTTTGATACAGGCTCATTCACTCAGGCAGGCCCTCGCCTGACCCGCCCGAACGAGTTCACACGGATGCCCTCACCCAACCCACTTGAATGAGTTCACACAGACGCCCTCAAACGACCCACCTGAACGAGTTTACATGGGCACCCAAACAACCAAAATGAAGCGACAAGGGAGAGCTGAGAAAACGAGTTGCATGAACATGCACAAAGCCAAGCTTGGGTCACAACTTAGAACTTTTGATATGGGCTCATTTTCTCGAGCACACCCTTGCCCAACCCGCTTGAACAAGTTCACACGGACAGCCTCACCCGAACTGCCCAACCGAATTTACATGGGCATCGACATGACTGAACTGAAGGGACAAGGGATAGCCGAGAAAACGAGTTGCACGGATGTGCACAAAGCCAACCTTGTGTCACAACTTAACACTTTTGATATGGGCTCGTTCACTCGGGCGTGCCCTCACCCGACCCGCCAAAACGAGTTCACATAGACACCCTCGTCTGACCCGCCTGAACGCCCTCAAACAACCCGCCCGAATGAGTTTACATGGGTTCCCACATGGCCGAAATGAAGGGACAAGGGAGAGTCAGGCAAATGAGCTACACGAATGTGCACAAAGCCAACCTCCTGTCACGACTTAGAATTTTTGATATGGGCTCGTTCGCCTAGGCGCACCCTCACCCGACCCGCCTTGTCATGCCCCAAGCCTATGATAGTCTTTCAACCGTACTAGGCAAGGTGCAGCACCACCAAACACTTTATTTTCACCAATACTTATGTTCATGGACTACACCTAACCACTTATTCCTACTTAGTTTGTGTTTCTCAACCAAGTAATTGTTAATGTTCCTTTATACCAATGAACACCCATACACATTCATTAACATCAACAATTATACATGAAGAACACAATTGCATAGTATAAAGGGAGGGGCAACTCCTTGAACAATGAGTCTGCCTAATAATATATTATACAGTTTTTTACAACAGTTACAAAGATTTACAAGTATACTTGGAAACCCCAAGTTTCATACTTAGCCAAATTTACAATCTTCGGAAAAACTCGGTTGCCTAGCTTGTCAACACCTCCACACGGTTGCTGCATGACTCACCAACCCTTCATTCACCTTGTCACATGATCGTGTTGTTTTCCCAACTTGAGCGCACCTCCAAGTTGCCACACATGGGCGCCTCCACCCGAGACACACCTCCGTCCACAATCTCAACACTTCACCAAGTCACCATGCACACTTGCATGACGGGTGGCCGCTCACCCGAGTCACCCAAGAACCCATGCCAAGTCATCGCACAAACTAGGAACTCACCAATTTTTCACCGTTGGGCACTCCTACACATCACCCAAGTGCCACACACTCTGTGTATGCCTTTCTCCAACCGGCGGGCGGCCCTGCTCATGCCTTTCACCCAAAACCGAGACAAGCATTTTACTACCATGCGGCCCTGCCCAAGAACGGGCGCATCTCCAAGTTCTACGCCTCTCCTCCTTGCTCCACCCACGCCCTAGAACTGTGCCTTTCTCACATGAGCAAATATGTTTTTGTGTTGGATCGATGAGTGATGGCTAAATGAGCTCCACGCATCACTAATATATACGGGCGGTAGGCAAGGTCATGGCTACCTAGCCGACCTACCTACACCTTCAATCTTCACGCAATATCATGTCGGCCTCCTCTCCAAACGCTCCCCAACCATCGTTGGTTCCATATGGTTGTTGATCGGCCTCCATAAGGTTTAAGTCATGCTCCCATGAATATAAACTCTAGCTCGCCCTCCTCATATGTGCATAACACATCATCACATATCCAAGGGAGCTCGCACTTCATTCAGCCTACTGTTCATTCAACCTTCCACCCACAGTCACACTCCACTCGGTCGCGGTCGTTCATCAGCGGAACTGCAGGTCCTTACATCATCCCCCACCTAAAGTCATTATCGCCCTCGACAACATACCATCCTGGTAGCCATCCACCAAGATCAACATCAATATCTATCTCATCCTCGGCCCATGATGTCAACTCCTCAACATACTGCAAACATCCCTGCAACATATGTAGAATTACCATCTCCACCATGTGTCGTCCTCATCCTGTGAATTGTCCTCCTCATCTGCCTAATGCCAACATCGCTCTGGTACACTGCTAGCCCCCATGACATGAACTAGTCGAGTGATCAGTCCAACTGTCATGCTCAAATCATAAGAATGTTCCTCCTTATGCCTTCACCAATCTATCTTGGATTCTACCACATCTCGGACTCACCAATAATCTCACCAACATGCTAAGGTCCATGGAAACTCCATCCCATCTGCAACATGTCATGATGCTTGATGCCAAGCCATCCCTGCACCATCTGTCATACCTGCTCAACCTACTTTAAGGACTCACTACCATGAGCAACTAACAATGAGCCCCATCTTCTTGTCCATCTAAGAAAATGTGGAGGGAGTAGAGCCTGAAGGCTCACCCTCACTAATCAACTCAATCCATCTGTCAGGATTTTCTATCACCATCCACTATAGATAAGTGACCCGATTCTCCTCCCAGACATTCGGCCTCACATATGCCTCATCATCATCATCATCCTCGACCACTTCTAGCCTTCTTGATAAATCCAAGATACTATCTAAAAGAGTCCTGATGACCAATGACTACACAGTAAGCTTTGTCTCAACCATAGACAACCGCTTACTCATATCCCTCATCCGCTTCTCAACCTCCATTTAAATCACTGCCAACTTACAATCAAGTTTTGTCACTCCAATGGTAGGAACACCAATAGGTGCATCTTCCCTTCCATCGTAAATGTACAACTTCTTCAAATGTGGAACAATCATAGCATCGAATTGTTTCAAGAATTCCATTCCTAGCATAGCTTCATAGTCATCTATTCGCACTATAGTGAAGTCAACCTTCCCTATCCATTCACCAAGTGTTGTGTCCACCTTTTCAGCTACACCAAGAACATTCTCAGGAGGAGAATTGATTGTCTTCATCTGTGCCTTCACCGGTACAAATTTCAGCACAATTCTTCTCGTAGTATCTTCTCCCATGAAGTTGTGAGAGGCCCCACTATCCACCATAGTGAGTATATCAACATCTCTAACCTTCATTCGAACATACTCCAACTTGTTTCTCTTAGCACCAAGTATCTGCATCATCCCCACAAAAGCTTCTTCATTCTTCGCATTCGATTGTGCAATCATAGCCACTTTCAGTCTAGAAGGGAAATTCTTCACCGTATGTGGTTCAACACATATCCAACACTTCAAGGCTTTCTTCGTCTTTGAGTTATCATCCGATCTCGAAGAATCATCCTTCTTCTTATCTTTCAACTTATTGGACTTCTTCTTCCTATCATCAAAAGTCTCATCACAATGCTCCACCAACTTGTCCATAGCAGCAAAAGCTTCTTCAAGTGTTGTAGTCCTCTCCCTCTTCACTTCATTTCATGCCCAAGGCTTCAACCCAATGATGAAATTGAACACCTTGTCCCTCTCTGCCATGTTAGGAAGTTCCAGAACCACACTTGCAAACTCCCGCTGATATGTCTGAAGGTTCCCTATCTGCTTTATGAACTTTATCTTCATCCTTGCTTCCCACGTTTCATCCTAAGGACTGAAATGGGTCTGCAAATATTTCTTCATTTCATCCCACGAAGTAATGTCACCAGCACTGCCATTGGCAATCTGATCCATCCTCCTTTGCCAGCACATCTTAGCATCCTTTGTCAAGAACTGAGCAGCTACCTTGACCTTCGTCTCATCATCAGATAGACCTAATCGTTCCAAGTATTGCTCCATGTCCCATAGAATGTTTCCAAGAGTCTTTGCACTCCTTGTACCATCGTAAGATTTCAGTTCTTTGACTTTCACATGAGGCACTCATCCACTTTAGTTATGCCTCATGACCTTCTTCGACATTGTGATCTCATCTCTGGCTTCGTCAAGAGATTTCTACAAAACCACAATCTTTGCAAGACCTCGGTCTCTTGCCTCTTCAGTGCACTCATGTTGAGTCTGGAGTTCCTCGAGCTCTTCCATCATCTTCAAATTGGCCTCTTGATCTCTCTCGATCAATTCCATCTTCTTAGTCCAGAAGGCTTCCATGTCCTCCATCTTTTCCAACACTTTTTCAATGAACCCAACAGTAGTGTCCTTCGCATCATGACTAGACCCAACCTGAGATTCAACTGCCATTGTTAACAACTTCCTTCTTCTTTACAATCTAATTTTAACCATACAACAGCTTCACCAAGATGCCTACAATCTGAACCAGCTCTTGCCTCACTTGTATGTGAAACAGCTTCCTTCACCTGCAAGTACCTACTTCACTGTCTTCAATTCCAAGTTTCCAAGTGTATACCACCTGCACTTCGTCACAAGCAAGCCTACTCTAACACTGGCTTCTTCAACCCTAAATCAGCTCTGATACCACTTGTCATGCCCCCAAACCTACAGTAGTCTTTCAGTCATACTAGGTGAGGTGTGACACCACTGAACACTTTCTTTTCACCAATACTTTATGTTCGTGGACTATGCCTAACCACTTATGCCTACTTTGTTTGTGTTTCTCAACCAAGTAATTGTTAATTTTTATTTATACCAATGAACACCCATACACATTCATTAACATCAGCAATTATACATGAAGAACACAATTGCACAGTATAAAGGGAGGGGCAACTCCCTGAACAATGAGTCTGCCCGATAATATATTATACAGGTTTTTACAACAGTTACAAAGCTTTACAAGTATACTTGGAAACCCCAAGTTTCATACTTAGCCAAATTTATAATCTTTGGCAAAAATCGGTTGCCTAGCTTGTCGGCACCTCTGCACGGTTGCCACATGACTCATCAACCCTTCGTTCACCTTGTCGCATGATCGTGTTGTTTGCCCAACTTGGGCGCACCTCTCGGTCGCCACACACGGGTGCCTCTACTCGAGACACACCTCCGTCCACAATCTCAACACTTCACCAAGTCACTGTGCACACTTGCACGACAGGCGGGCCCTCACCCAAGTCATCGTGCACACTTGCATGATGGGCGGGCGCTCACCCAAGTCACCCAAGAACCTGTGCCAAGTCATCGCACAAATCGGGCGTTCACCAACGTTTCACCATCGGGCACTCGTACACATCACACAGGCGCCACACACTTCATGTACGCCTTTCTCCAACGAGTGGGTGGCCCTACCTACACCCTTCACCCAAAACCAAGACAAGCGTTTTACTACCGTGCAACCCTGCCCAAGAATGGGTGCATCTCCAAGTTCTGTGCCTCTCCTCCTTGCGGCACCCACGCACTAGAACTGTGCCTTTCTCACATGAGCGAAGATGCTTGTGTGTTGGATCGATGAGTGATGGCCAAGTTAGCTCCATCGCATCACTAATATATACAGGCAGTAGGCAAGGTCATGGCTACCTAGCCGACCTACCTACGCCTTCAATATTCACGCAATATCATGTCGGCCTCCTCTCCAAACACTCACCAACCATCGTCGGTTCCATATATTTGTTGTTCCGCCTCCATAAGGTTTAGGTCATGCTCCCACGCATATAAACTCCAGCTCGCCCTCCTCATATACCCATAACTCATCATCACATATCCAAGGGAGCTCGCACTTTTTTCAACCTGCTATTCGTTCGACCTTCCACCCGTAGTCGCACTCCATTCAGTCACGGTCATTCATCAGCAGAACTACAGGTCCTTACATGCTCAAATGAGTTCACACAAATGCCTCGCCTGACCCGCCCGACCCGCCTGAATTAGTTAACATGGACGCGCTCAAACGACCTGCCTGAACGAATTTACATGGGCACCCACATGACCGAAACGAAGCGACAAGGCAGAGCCGGGAAAACGAGCTACACGAATGTGCACAAAGCCAACCTCGGGTCAAAACTTAGCATTTTTTATACGGGATCGTGTGCTCGGCCGCACTCTCGCCTGACCTGCCCAAATGAGTTCACATGGACACCCTTTCTCGACCCAATCGAACAAGTTCACACGGACACCCTCGCCTGACCCGCCCAAACGAGTTGACACGGATGCCCTCAAATGACCCACCCAAATGAGTTTACATGTGTGCCCACGCAACCGAAACGAAGGGACAAGGGAGAGTCGGGTAAACGAGCTACACGAGCATGCACAAAGCCATCCTCGAGTCACAACTTAGCATTTTTGATACAGGCTCATTCACCTGGGCGTACCCTCGTCCGACCCACCCGAACGTGTTTACACGGACGCCCTTGCCCAAATGACCCGCCCGAATGAGTTGACATGGACGCCGTCACTCGACCCACCCGAACGAGTTTACATGGGTGCCCACACTATCGAAACGAAAGGAAAAAGGAGAGCATGGCAAACGAGATTCACAAACGTGCATAAAGGCCACCCCAGGTCACAACTTAGCATTTTTAATACGAGCTCGTGTGCCTGGGCGCGCCGTCACCTGAACCGCCTGAACGAGTTTACATGGATGCCCTCGCCCAACATGCCCAAACGGGTTGACACGGATGCCCTTGCCCGACCCGCCCGAATGTGTTTGCACGGACGCCCTCGCCCGACCCACCCGAACAAGTTTACACGGATGCCCTCACCCGACCCACCTGAACAAGTTTGATGGAAGCCCTCTCTCGAATGACCCGCCCGAATGAGTTTCCATGAATGCCCTCGCTCGACCTGCCTGAATGAGTTTGCATGGATGACCTCGCCTGACCCACCCAAACGACCCACTCGAACGAGTTTACACAGACGCCCTCGCCCGACCCGCCCAAACGAGTTTACACAGGCGCCTTCAAACGACCCACCTGAACGAGTTTACATGGCAAATGACCTTCCCGAACAAGTTTACAAGGGCGCCCTCAAAGGACCCACCCAAACAAGTTTACATGGCAAGTGACCCACCCGAACGAGTGTTTACACGGCAAACGACCTGCTCGAACGCGTTTACATGGGCTCCGACACATGACCAAAATTAAGGCACAAGGGAGATTCAGGCAAACGGGAAGCACAATCATGCACAAGGCCCACCCCTAGTCACAACTTAGAATTTTTTAGAAGGCCACGTGTGCCCTGGGTGCTGTCACACAACATGACATGACCCAACCCGACCTGACCCGACCTACCCCAATGCGTTTGCAAGGGCACCCACACAGGACACGTCCTGACCCGCCCGAATGAAATTTGGGGTTTCCATGGGCGCACAACCTGAACAAAGTTTTGAGGTTTCTATGGTCGCATGACCCGAATGAAGGCACGAGGGAGCATCAGGAAAATGGGCCGCACGAACGTGCAAAAGGCACACGGGCGGTCACGACCTAGCATTTTTGGCACGGCCACTTGTGCCCGGGCACCCACACATGGCATGACATGGCCCGACCAGCCTTGGTCGAGCTGACCAGACCCGCCCGAATGCATTTGCACGAGCACCCACACATGACATGACACAACCCGACCCGAACAAAATTTGGGGTTTCCTTGTATGCACAACCCGAACGAAATTTGGGGTTTCCATGGGTGCGTGACCCGAACGAAGGCACAAGGGAGCGTCGAGCAAACATGCCACACGAACGTGTACAAGGCACATGAGGGGTCATGACTTAGCATTTTTCGCATTGCCATGTGTTCCTGAGCACCCACGCACAACACGACCCGACCCGCCTCGCCCGAACAAAATTTGGGGTTTCCAAGGGTGCACAACCCGCATGAAGGCATGAGGGAGCATTGGGCAAATGGGTCGCGCGAACATGCAAGAGGCACATGGGTGGTCATGCCTTAACATTTTTTGCACGACCACATTTTCCTGAGCACCCACACACGGTACGACATGACCCGACCCGACTCGCCCGAACACATTTTCACGGGCACCCACACACAACACGACCCGACCCGCTTGAACGAAATTTGGGGTTTCCATGTGTGCACCACCTGAACAAAATTTGGGATTTCCATGGGTACACGACCTAAACGAAGGCCCGAGGGAGCATCGGGAAAACCGGTCGCATTAATGTGCAGAAGACACACGAGCTGTGATGACTTAGAATTTTTGGCATGACCACGTGTTCCGGGGCACCCACACATGACACGGCACGACCCGACCCGCCCTGGTCGAGCTGACCCAAATCGCCCGAACGAAATTTGGGGTTTCCATGGGTGCATGAACCGAACAAAGAAGGCAGACGGGCAGTCACAACTTAGCATTTTCAGCACGGCCACGTGTTCCCGGGCACCCACACATGGCACAACACGCGATGACTCGGCCCTCCCGAAGGAAATTTGGGGTTGGAATGGGCGCACGACCCGAACAAAGGCACGAGGGTAGGAATATATTTAACTCTAATACATAAATATACCTCATGTAACATGCCCTTAAGGTCTTCAACATTTTCTTTTGACTCTTTATAACACTTTAACATGTCTAGGCCTATTAAATTGAGTCAAGAAACTCATAAGATAAATAATATATATATATATTAATATTTATTATATAAATAATATATATATTTCTTTTTTTGAATAAATACAAATATCAAAAGCACATATATGAAGGCCGAACCTAGTTACACTTTCTTCAACACCCCCTTTTAACTAGGGAGGTATTCATAAATCAATACAAGGTGTTTGGCTATTTTTCAATCTTGAATAATTCACATAAGAGAAACCGGATTGGCAACCCATCTGTTATAGCATCATATTAGCCAACATTGTTCATAACAAGGCCTTGAATAATAGCTTTATCTCTCATAAGATCAGAGCACAATATTGGCAAGGCCAATGGATTATAAACAACTTAGTCAGTGTCTCTAAAGGTACATACCCACTAGGTGTTCCCTGAGTATGACCTTCTAGGACAATTCTTCTCTTAGGTTCCCAGCCCTCAAAGAATATCACTCCTCTTGCCTACTCTTGTCTTGGATTCCCTACACATCCTCAAAGAGCATCAGATGCCAAATGATTACCCAATCCTCCTGTTCTTTCTTGCCAAGTGAAGACAATAAAGTTGTGTTTATCTCTTCCCCTTGATTCAGGAAGACATGCCCAACTTTCCTTTGACAAGGAACTTGCCCAAGCTCCTTTGTAGCTGGGAACTTGCTAGAACTCCCTCTTAGCTAGGGACTTGTCCATTCATCAACAACGTCTTCTTCATGGGTCCTTCAGCCGCTTGATCTCCTTCTTTCCTTTGATAACATGAAGTCTTTATTTGAACTTTTTCTTGGCAGGGTACCGGCCATTGTTCACTTTCCCTCCTGGTTTGTCATGTCATTACTCCCTTCATGGAAAGTGACCTTCTTCATATATATCAAGTGCATTTTGTCATCTAGCTACTCCTTTGTCATCTTGTCTATCCTTCATAATACTTATCACACAGATGCTTGGTTGTATTCACTTGTTCCCATACTTTGATTTAGTGGCCTTTCATGACTTCATCGTGATATTGCTTCAACACCAAATGGTGCTTTTGTTGGATGGCCTCTTCATTAATGACATATTTGTAGATTTGAATCGGTTATTTGCACCTTACTATCTCCGAGGCCTTCATAGGTGTCAAGGGTCCTTTATCTTTTTCTTCCTTTGTCAAATTTGCCATACCTTTTTTCGAGAGATGTTGAGGAATCTTGTCAAATAGTTATTCTTTGTGACTGCGATGTTCTTCACATGCTTGATCTCTTTCTTCATTTGCTTCTTCTTGGATTGATTAGTCAACCACCTTATACTCCTTGTGAGAGCACTTCTTCATGTTGACCTTTACTCCACTGTAATACATGCCTCCGAGCATGTCGTTGGCGAAAGTGATCCTTTTATTCTAGATTGTGATTCTAGGATTTTTCCCATGACCCAATCAATATATATGATGACATGACTTAAACTTTGATGCATACACACCTCATCTTTATTATGATTTTATCATCTTTCCTTTATTTGATAGTTCTCCTCGATTGGTGTAGCCTTTCTTGCTTCATCTGCTCTCGCCTGTATATCATCCTCTCTTGAATCGCATAAATGGGGCCCCCAATGAGACCTATACCCCCTTTGAAAGAAGACTTTAAGCAAAGAGGTTGACTTAGTCATAGGAAGATCTTCCTTCTTTTGCTTCTTGTCATCTTCTTTCACTTCTTGAGTTACATGAGATTCTTCCCTTTTTCTCTTGTTGTTGTTTTCCTTCTTAAGTTTAGGACAATCCCTTTTGTAGCGTCCATATTCTTGGCATCCAAACTGTTGGAATTTGGACGTGTAGTGGTCCCAAACAGTTTGTTACTTTCCTTGCAAAAATACAATGAGGTATACTCAGAAGGGGACATATACTTACTTGATAGAGTTTGAGATGTAGTGAACTTGCTTTCTTCTTGAAGACTTGATGGCTTGCCTTCCTTAGATCTTGATTTTATTCAAGTTTCTTTCTTCAAATGGACTTGCTTGATGACTTGACTCATAGTGCCGTTCATTTTTCAAGATGGTGTAGCTTGATGTAGGTCCCTCTTTGATTTGTTCTTCTTATAGGTGCCTTTATACAAGGAGTTTCTTTTTGCTTTGTAGTCTTCCATGATGAATTATAGATGGCAGACCTTCTAGTCCTTGATGTGATTGAGACTTCTTGGCTTGATGCTTCAACCTTGCAGATGTTCTTGAGGTTCCCTTTCCTTGATGTGCCACCTCCACTCTGATACCGCGTTGAAGAATTTAGGGCAATGGGGTATAGCAGGGTTCTTCTACACTTGATAAAAATTTGTGAAGCTCTTTTACAATTTATCGTATTATCTTAATCTTCTTCTCTTCTTATTAATGCATGTGTGTTTAATTTCATCAAATTGGTGCCAAAAACATAAGAGAAAGAACATAAGATGTTGGCCCTCTACCAAGGAAAAACCTCTCTCTCTCAGAGAATAAAACCCTTTCGTAAATTTCTCTTATTGAAGCTTCTTATTGGTCATTGTGAATCCCTAGACCCTTGACAATAATATACTCCCAGCACAAGTCAATTCCTTCCTCCTCTCTGCACTTTCTTTCTTCAGCACTTCGTTCCCTGACACTATGTCCTTATTTCAACTTTTGATAGTCCATGGTGGACTAGCTCTAGAAGGGACTCCAACCTTTGATCCTTAGCGAGATCCTTTACCAATGAATAAAAATTCATTCTCTTGACCAACTGAGCATCTTTCTTGATGTGAGGTTGCAGACTCGATGTACACCAAGTTTGTTGCACCTGGGGCAATTTCCATTGCGACGAAACATGGAAACCCCAAATTTCCCACATTTGGGATGCTTTTGTCAAGGCGGGACATGGAATCCCCGGGTTCCCTACAATTTGGCGACTTTTGTGGAGGAGCGACTGGGATACCCCATGTCATGCTCCTATCCTAGTGGTAGTATTTCAACCACGCATAAGCGGGTGCAGCACCACCGTACTTTTTCCTTTTACCAATGCTTGAGTACATGGTCTGCGCCTACTTCAACGCTCAGTGAATTTTCCAATAAGTGTTCTTAACAATGTAGCGAAAATAACTTACCATAAATTTATCTTCTTCAATTATTCTTTCAACCTATCATGTCGTGTGGTCATGCTGCACTGCCCATGGCCTGAACGACACAACTCCACACTTGAACTACAAACTTGTCTGCCCGAATTTTCATTTCGTGGCGCCCAAACTCTGCTCGTCGGTGCGGTCCATAGTGAGGGTGCGTGGCCTACATGCAGTGTGGCCTGCCTACCCAGACGGTAACCCACCCAGCTCTACCTGTCCACACTACCAAGTCTGAACCACCCTCTGTAATCTACCCACCGGTGTGGCCCTCTTACCCGCGTCCTTCTCTTCCTTCCGCTTTCACCCAGCGCCTTCCTTCGCACTTGTTCTTCAATGTGGAAGTCTGAGTTCGATGTCCCTTCATCGAACGCCATCCTCCTTACTTATAAACATCCTTTCACCCAAGGGTCATGTCTCTCGGGTATAACAAGGGTCGACTCCATCAACATGCATGCCCGACTGACCTACCACATAACCTCGACACACCCCATTCCAACAAACCACCACGTCCCTTCGTGTGCATCATCGCACCCATGGGTCGGCTCCAACACCTCACCGATTACACCCGTCTCCGCATGTTGCACACCTGCCTGCATCCTAACACATCCGCACATGGTCACCTCTTTCATCCGGGCACCCAACAAGGGTTGCCCGCGCTTCTTTCGTCGGTGACTCACCCATCTTGCAGGTATCAAGGGGCATGCACCATGCCCAACACGACGCACCAGGTATGAGTGCACCCATCACTGTCGCGCATAAGCGAATGTCGTGCCAAGTCTTCACATATAACCGAATGCTCACCCGAGTCGCATATAACCAAACACAAGCACCTGTACTACGGGTTTAGTTCTTCGACTCTCTCGGGTGCTCCCGAATCGAATACCTGACACCCCCCCCACGTACATGGTAGAGGTTTCCGACACGATGGGACATGGAAACCCTAGATTTTTCACACTCGGGCAGCTATCGTCATGGTGGGATAGGGAAGGCCCGCTTTCCCCACACTTGGATGCCTCTCGTCGCAACGAGGCATGGAAACTCCAAGTTCCAGAGACAGACCAGGCAAGCGGTTTCCACCTCGCCTCGAAATGGAAACCCTGAGCTCACAAGACTTGGGAGGTTCTTCATCGTTCCGCAACATGGAAACCATGAGTTCCATAAACTTTGGTGATTTTGGTTGTGTTACGACATGGAAACGCAAGTTCCCCGTGCCAGGGCCACGATTTTTTCCCGGGGAGGAGATGGAGACCCAAGAGGTTCACGGAATTAGGTAGTTTCCATCATGCCATGAAACAAAAAGCCCCCGCTTCCGTGGACTTGGGCGGTTCTTTGTCATTCTGCAACATGGAAACCTGAGTTCCCTGCACTGAGGTCATAGTTTCTGTCATGGCGGGACATGGAAGACCCCGAGGTCGCGGTTTCTGTCATGCCACGGAATGGAAAGCCCTGTGTTCGGTAGACTTGGCCAGTCATTCCCTATCACGTGATGACATGGAAACTCGAAGCTCCCCAAACTTGGGTGGCCATTCCATGTCATGCAATGACATGGAAACCTAAAGCTCCCTAGACCTGGGTAGCAGTTTTAGCCACGGCGCGAGCGACATGGGAACCCAGCGTGTCACGCCCCCAAGCTTACGGTAGTCTTTCAACTGTACTTGGCAAGGTGCAGTGCCACTGAACACTTTCTTTTCACCAGTACTTATGTTAATGAACTACGCCTAACCATTAGTCTACTTAGTTTGTTTTTTGCAACCAAGTATTATTATGTTTCCTTTATACCAATGAACACCCATACACATTAATTATCATCAACAATTATACATGAAGAACACAATTGCACAGTATAAATGGAGGGGAAACTCCTTGAATAATGAGTCTTCCTGAATACAATATATTTTTCAACTTTACAACAATTACAAGGCTTTACAAGTATACTTGGGAAACACCAAGTTTCATACTTAGCCAATTTTACAAATAGGCAACACCTCCATGTGCCAACCGAGTTCTTTGCTCGAGCTGAGTGGGTGCACCCTCACACGAGCTACCAGCCGGACTCCTCAACCGAACCTCGTTTACCACTGCACGAGGGGCGGGTGACCTCACTCGAGTCACCCCACATTTCCTTTTGCACGACGGGTGGGCGACCTACCTGAGTCACCCAAGACACCTCCACATTTCTTCTTCCATGACGGGCGGGTGACCTACCCGAGTCACCCGAGACACCCATGTCACACCAAACGGCGGGCACCTTCCTTACCCGCACCCTCACCCGATAACCGAAACCTATGCATATTGTGTGTGCTTTCCCAAGAGAGGGCTCATATATGCCAGCGCCTCTTTTGGAACCTGCTCCACTACTTCACACTTTTTTCTTGATCACCGAATTCTCATGTTCGAATGTCCATCTTCGAATGAATGCCAAGTGCTCTAATTCCTTGCCATATTTATATGAGTGGTTGGGCGAGTCGCTGCCCAGGCCGACTTGACCACCGCGTGCCAAAATGCCCTTACACATCGCAAACTTTCCATCCGATTGTTGGTCGGCCAACAATCATTTTTTCAAGTAGCCCCAACATGTAAGTCAGCCCGCTGGTTATGCCAAACACTCCCACGCTGTAAACCAACCCTCGCTCCACGTCTATTGCACATTATACTTATGTTCCTTCACACATTTCGGTCGTAGAGTTCGCACTTCACACCGATGGTAAGAAACTGAACCGCAAGTCATTACACCACGTTTCCCAGACTTGGGTAGAAATTTTTGTTGTGATGCGAAATGGAAACCCCGTGTGTGTCCACTAACTTGGGTAGCAGTTTCCATCGCGCCGCAAAATAGACACCCCAAGTTTGTAGGAATTTGGGGGCTTTTCATGGCCCCATGACATGCAAATCCAAAGTTCCACAGACTCTCAGGCGATTCAGGGTGTGCCACGACATGAAACTGCAAGTTCCCTAGACTTGGGCAGTGGTTTCGAAACACCCCAAGTTCCCGAGACTTGCGAGCTGGTTTGCATCGTCATGGAAACTCCAAGTTCCCCATGTTGGGGCATTATTGAAAACCCCATGTTTGCATCATGCCATAAAATGCGGAAACCCATGGTTCCATCAAGGGTGGGACATGCAAACCCCATGTTTCCCCAGGCTTGAGCGGCAGGGGCACGACATGGAAACCCTGAGTCCCCGCAGGCTTCGGCGCCGCTGGTTTCGGTCGTGGCGCGACATGGAAACCCCAAGTTTCCCTAGTCTTGGGCATGACTTGGAAACCCCAAGTTTCCCCAGGCTTGGGCACTGTTGGTTTTAGTCGTGGCGTGACATGGAAACCCCAAGTTTCCCCATGATTATCGGTGGGGCGCATCATGGAAACCCAAAAAAATTTTGCACCGGGCAGAATCCCCAAAATTTAGGCGTGACATGGAAACCCCAAATTGTTTTTTGCACCAGGTGGAACCCCCAAATTTTAGGCACTGGGTGGAAACCCCAAATTTTTGGCATGACATGGAAGCCCAATATTTTAGGCGCCAAGTGGAAACCCCAAATTTTGGGTGATGGGAGGCGGCACGGAAACCCCAATTGTTCCCATGCTTGGGCAGCTTTTTCGTCGCAATGTGGAAACACAAAATTTTGGGCACCGGGACGCGACATGGAAACCCCAAAATTTTGGGTGCCGTGGCGTGACATGGAAACCCCAGCTTTCCCAGGCTTCGCAGCCTTTTCCATCGCGGCATGGAAACCCAAAATTTCCTGCCCCCAAGCAATAAAAAATTGTCATCTGGAGGAAGGGGCAAAGGCGCGAGAGTAGGAGGGTTGCGCAGATTTGTTTGTGACAAGAGTGAAGCTCTGAATCAAGGTGACCAAGGGCTAAATCTCAGTGGATCGTGGCAGCAATGCCACTCTGCCACTTACAATACCCCGTCGCGTATTTAAGTCATCTACAAAGGATTTTTCTCAACGACTATTTGGAATTGAACTTCAAAGCTACCTCGGCTGAGATGCTTCATAGTCGTGGTTTGCAAATGACACGGGCCCCTAGGGGCGACAAAGCGACACCCCTACTGTAGGTCAAGATACATTCGAAGAGTGACATGCATCGCTTCTAGCATGGATTCTGACTTAGAGGCATTCAATCATAATCCGACACACAATAGCTTCGCACCACTGGCTTTTCAACCAAGCACGATGACCAATTGTGTGAATCAATGGTTCCTCTCGTACTAAGTTGAATTACTATTGTTGTGCCATTCATCAGTAGGGTAAAACTAACCTATCTCACGATGGTCTAAAGTCAGATCATGTCCCCTATTGGTGGGTGAAAAATCCAACACTTGGTGAATTCTGCTTCATAATGATAGGAAGAGTCTACATCCAAGGATCAAAAAGCAATGTCGCTATGAACACTTAGCTGCCACAAGCCAGTTATCCCTATGGTAACTTTTCTGACACCTCTAGCTTCAAATTCTGAAAATCTAAAGGATCGATAGGCCACACTTTTGCAGTTTGTATTCGTATTGAAATTCAAAATAAAATGAGCTTTTACCCTTTTGTTCCACATGATATTTCTATTCTCGTTGAGCTCATCTTAGGACACATACGTTATCTTTTAACAGATGTGCCGCCCCAGCCAAACTCCCCACCTGACAATGTCTTCCACCCGGATCGACCCGCCAAAATGTGCCTTAAGGCCAAAAACAGGGGCAGTGCCCCGTCTCCACCCTAAGGAATAAGTAAAATAACGTTAAAAGTAGTGGTATTTCACTTGTGCCAAAAACGAATCCCACTTATTCTACACCTCTCAAGTCATTTCACAAAGTCAGACTAGAGTCAAGCTCAACAGGGTCTTCTTTCCCCACTGATTCTGCCAAGCCCGTTCCCTTGGATGTGGTTTCGCTAGATAGTAGATAGGGACAATGGGAATCTCGTTAATCCATTCATGCATGTCACTAATTAGATTATGAGGCATTTGGCTTCCTTAAGAGAGTCATAGTTACTCCCACTATTTACCCGCGCTTGGTTGAATTTCTTCACTTTGACATTCAGAGCACTGGGTAGAAATCACATTGCGTCAGCATCCACAGGGACCATCGCAGTGCTTTGTTTTAATTAAATAGTTGAATTCCCCTTGTCCGTACCAGTTCTGAGTCGACTGTTTGATGCCTAGGGAAAAGCCCCCGGTAGAGGGCATTCTACACCCATAGCCCAAACGACACACGACTACCCACCCTTGCTGTGAGACCAACTTGGGTAGACTGCCGACAACCCACGAGTTAAGGGCGCAGACCCCTAGGCCCAGCCCTCAGAGCCAATCCTTTTCCCAAAGTTACAGATCCGTTTTGTCGACTTCCCTTACCGACATTGTTCTATTGACCAGAGGTTTTTCACCTTGGAGACCTGATGCGGTTATGAGTACGATTGAGCATGAATGGTATGCGGTCCTCTAGATTTTCAAGGGCTATCGAGGGTGCACCGGACACTGCAAGACATGCGGTGCTCTTCGAGCTACTGGACCCTATCTCTGGGTGAACTAATTCCAGGGTGGGAAGCTGTTAAAAAGAAAATATAACTCTTCCTTGGGCCCCCGACGATGTCTCCGGATTTCCTAACATTGCCACCCGCCGCCATGTCTCGGTTCGGGAATATTAACCCGATTCCCTTTCGATGCTCATGCAGAGTGCACCCTTGATACAAGGCTTCCCCATCCCTTAGGATTGACTAACCCATGTCCAAGTGTTGTTCACATGGAACCTTTCCCCACTTCAGTCTTCAATGTTCTCATTTGAATATTTGCTACTACCACCAAGATCTGCATCGAGGGCCAACCCACCCAAGCTCACGCCCGAGGTTTCTCAACGACCCCTATGTCCTCCTACTCATTGGAGTCAGGAAATTTCTCCGATGGTCAAATATAGGTTGCACGCTTCAGTGCCATCCAATTTCAAGGGTAGTTGATTCGGCAGGTGAGTTGTTACATACTCCTTAGCAGATTTTGACTTCCATGACCACCGTTCTACTGTCTTAATCAACCAACACCCTTTGTGGGATTTAGGTTAGTGCGCAATTCAGAACCGTAACTTGACTTTTGGTTCATCCTGCATCTCCAATTCTTCTTACCAAAAATGGCCCACTTGGAGCTCTCGATTCCACGACGCGGCTCAATGGATCAGCCACACCCTCTTACCTACTTAAGGTTTGAGAATAGATCAAGGGAGTTATGCCCCCGATGCCTCTAATAATTTTCTTTACCCGATAAAACTCATGTGTGAGCTCCAGCTATCCTGAGGGAAACTTCAGAGGAAACCAGCTACTAGATGGTTCGATTAGTCTTTCGCCCCTATACCCAAGTCAGAAAAACGATTTGCATGTCAGTATCGCTACGAGCCTCGACCAAAGTTTCCTCTGGCTTCGCCCTACTCAGGCCTAGTTCACCATATTTCGGGTCCCAACAGGTGTGCTCACACTCAAACCCTTCGTATAAGTTCAAGGTGAGTTGACGATGCACACCCCAAAGAGGGGATCTCACCCGTCAGCTTCCTTTCGCCTCGCAGGTTTTCAAACCTGCCGACTCGCACACATGTTAGACTCCTTGGTCCATGTTTCAAGACGGGTCGAATGGAAAGCCCGCCAACCAACACCACGAGTGCGCAGGTGCACACAGCCCACCACAAGGGTGCACACTTTGTTCCTCGACCACTACAGCGGCAAACCGATAGGCAGCAATCCACCCACACTTGTGACGATTCAGCAGCCCGTGTTGGTTTTCACCTCAAGTTGAGTGGCGGACCAGCCTAAGCCATTCCACATCTGACTGAGATGCATCAAGAACCTCCATCCACTTCCCTCCCAACAATTTCAAACACTCTTTAACTCTTGTTTCAAAGTCCTTTCATCTTTCCCTTGTGATACTTGTTCGCTATCTATCTCTCACCCGTATTTAGCCTTGGACGAAATTTACCACCCAATTAGAGCTGCATTCCAAAACAATCCGACTCGCCAACAAGGCCTCGTGATGTGGCAGGGTCCCGGGCCAACGGGGTTGTCACCCTCTCAGGCACCCCCTTCTAAGGGACTTGGCCTAGGTCCACCTCTAAGGATGCTTCTACAGACTACAATTCAGGTGATGCTTCTGCCCGGTTTTCATGTTGGGCTCTTCCCAGTTTGCTCTCCGCTACTAGGGGAATCCTTGTAAGTTTCTTTTCCTTCGCTTAATTATATTCTTAAACTCAACGGGTGTTCTTGCTTGAGCTGAGGTCACAAATTTGGAGCTAAATCCACCCTCCCTGATGGGAGGACAAGAGAGATCAAAGCAAGTTTGAGCGATGCCACACAAAGCCTGCATCAGCTAACGTTGACTGCCCATCCAAGGGGACAAGATCACCGCTCGTCAACGCACACCCCAAAACATTTCTTGAGGAATTTCAGCCAACCGTACCACATTGGGCATGGATGACTAGCTCTGCTAATCCCTAGCATATTGTTGGGAGTGCATTTGAATGGGATGCGACGCCGAGACAGACGTGCCCTCGACTGAGGCCTTGGGCACAAATTGCATTCAAAAACTTGATGATTCATGGGATTCGGAAATTCACACTAAGTATCACATTAAGCTATGTTCTTCATCGTAAGAAGAGCCAAGATATCTGTTACCGAGAGTCATTTCCACATATTACCGAAAAATTGGACACAACAATGAATAGGGGCACCCCTGAGAACAAATGCAAGGCTAGGGGTCGAAAGGAGGAAAAACACATGAGAGAAAGAGAAACAAAGGTGCCTACCCCCCTTAAAGGAGGAGGCTCTAATAGAGAACAATCTCCCCAAGCCCCATGCCCTCTCAAAATGGGGGGAAATGCATGGAACAGTGACCAAGAAGGACTAGGGTTGCCACCCCTGGAGCTCACACTGCTTTTAGTCCTTCCCGAACACCAGTCCATGACAATTCCCCCTTTTCTCCGTAAAGCTAGGGACTGAAAGGAAGAAGGGAAGAAAACAAGGTGAAAGAAATAGAGATCAAACGTGGCTACTAGCTCAGAAGGGGAGGCTCAAATAAGGAACAAGCCTCCCAAGCCCTGTGCCTTTGCAAAAAGGGGGGAATTGAAGGGGATGACGATCGAGGAGGACTAGGGTGGTCACCCCGGGAGCTCGCACTGTATTTCGTCCTTCCCGAACACCAATGCACAACAATGCCACCTTTTCTTCGTAAAGCTAGGGACCAGAAGGAAGAAGAGAAGAAAACAACATGAAAGAAAGGGACATCAACCATGGTTACTGGCTCAGAAGGGGAGGCTTCAAATAGAGAACAAGCTTCGCTAACCCCGTGTCTGCGCAAAAAGGATGGAACTGTAGGGGATGATAATCAAGAAGGACTAGGGTGGCCACCCCGGGAGCTCACACTGTGTTTCATCCTTCCCCAACATCAATCCACAACAATCCCACCTTTTCTCCGTAATGTTAGGGGCTGAAAGTAAGAAGGGAAGAAAACAACATGAAAGAAAGAGGGATATCAAACGTGTCTACCAGCACACAAGGGGAGGCTCAAATAGAGAACAAGCCTCCCCAAGCTTGTGCCTTTGAAAAAAGCGGGGAACTGTAGGGGACGGCGATCGAGAAGGACTTGGGTGGCCACCCATGAACTCACACTGTGTTTCGTCCTTCCTGAACACCAATCCACAACAATCCCACCTTTTCTTCGTAAAGCTAGGGGCCAAAATCAAGAAGGGAAGAAAACAACATGAAGACAAGAGATATCAAACGTGGCTACCGGCTCACAAGGGGAGGCTCAAATAGAGAAAAAGCTTTCCAAACCCCATGCCTTCACAAAAAGGGGGAAACTATAAGGGACAGCGATCAAGAAGGACTAGGGTGGCCACCCTGGGAACTCACATGGCTTTTCGCCCTTCCCAAACTGCAATCCACAACAATCCCACCTCTCCTCCACAAAGCTCAAGGGAAAAAGGAATAAGGGAAGAAAACAACACCAAAGAAACAACAATCCCAAGAAAAGAGGGAAGCTCAACAACACTCTGAATAGATGTCTACTAATCAAAAAGAAATCAAACAATGAACCCAATCAAAAAGCATCCCACCTCTTCACACCCTCCCAGCTACATTACGGCACAACACCCTTTCTATATTTACAACATAACTCTCTTTAACTCTCCAGAATCGAACCCTAATTCTTTGTCACCTGTCACCACCATGGTAGGCCTCTATCCTACCATCGAAAAATGATAGGGCAGAAATTTGAATGAACCATCGCCAACACAAGGGTTGTGCGATCCGTCGAGTTATCATGATTCACCAGAGAAGCAGGCAAGCCCGCGCCGACCTTTTATCTAAAAAATGCATCCCTTCCAAAGAGTCAGGACTTGGTGCACATATTAGCTCTAGAATTACTATGGTTATTCGATTAGTATGGTACCATCAAAAAAACTATAACTGATTTAATGATCCATCCGCAGTTTCACAGTCTGAATTAGTTCATAATTAGACATGCATGGCTTAATCTTTGAGACAAGCATATGACTACTGGTAGGATCAACCAGGTATCATTCTCCCACTTCAAAGGGAATTTCGAGTTCTCTCTTACCAAGAGCCAACCTGAACACCCATCAAGTTAGAGAGATGTCAAAATATCATGTAAATCTTTTATGCCTCGCACCTCTTGCATCCCAAGAAGGAAGAAAACGCAACATGCCAAGGACATGGCGAACAAATGGGTAGACCTTCCAAGCCACAACACACCAAGGCCACTCTGAAGTTTGCAACCACGCCCCGACCAACAAGAAAATGAGTGATCACTCACCCCCTCCCTTAGAAATGCCTCCAAAGGCCTCCACACCGTGCAACGAGTCCACCTAGGAGTCCACTCAGAGAGAAGCAATGGTGGACCTTGATCTACTGATCGCCTGCAGCAGCCTCAATGCAAAGGGAAATAAATGGAGAATGACCAACCACGCAACCTCTATATTATAAATGAGCCCCAACCCTCCCTGCTCCACACCAAGGCCACCTAGGAATCCACTCGGATAGCAGCAACGATGGACCTCGATCTCCCGATCGCCTGCGACAGCCTCGATGCGAAGGAAAAGGAAGGAAATAAAAAGAGGATGATCGACCACAAATCCCATCACAGAGAGGCCATACAAACCTCCCCACCATGCACCGATGCCACCTAGGAGTCCACTTGGATAGCAACAACAGTGGACCTCGATCAGATGATCACTTGCGACAGCCTTGACACAAAGGCAAGGGAAGGAAATAATACAAGACAAACTGAGCCCACAACCTACCTTAGAAATGCTCCCCCAACCCTCCCCTCCTCGCATGGAGGCCACCTAGGAGTCGACTCAGACAACAGCAATGATGGACTCGATCGCATGATCGCTTGTGGCAAACTCAATGCAAAGGAAACAGAAGGAAATAAAACAAGGCCAACTAAGCCCATAACCTCTCTTAGAAATTCCCCCCAACCCTCCATGCCATGCACCGAGGCCACCTAGGAGTCCACCTGGACAGCAGCAATGGTGGACCTCAATCACGACCGCCTACGGAAACCACGAAGTGAAGGCAAATGAAAAAAATAAATGCAAATTAAGAGGATCACTACACAATACAAGAACATATCCAAACAAGAGGAGGGATCGGGAAGCTCCGCACCCCACGCACCCTACGTACAGGCAACCTAGGAGATTTCCCATAGCTTTACTGACTGAACGATGAATAATTTTCCCCTATGGACACCTCCACACAAAGGATGGAGGTCGAAGTGTTCCACCTCAAAATCCTTCTTCCAGATAGCCCCCACCATCGCGTAGCAAGCCTCCTCCCTATTGGACCACGAGCGCATACACAATTGAAACAAGAAATGCCTGCCAACCCTCCCCTCCCCACATGGATGGCACCTAGGAGTCCACTCAGACAGCAGCAACGATGGACCTCGATCGCATGATCGCTTGTGGCAGCAACAATGCAAAGGAAATGGAAGGAAATAAAACAAGGCCAACTAAGCCCACAACCTCTCTTAGAAATGCCCCCGGACCCTCCACACCACGCACCGAGGCCACCTAGGAGTCCACCCAGACAGCAGCAATGGTGGACCTCAATCACTCGACTGCCTACAGCAACCACGATGCAAAGGCAAATGAAGGAAATAAATGAAAATCAAGAGGCTCTCTACACAATACAAGAACATATCCAAACAGAAGGAGGGATCGAGTAGCTCCGCACCCCACGCACCCTACGTACAGGCAACCTAGGATATTTCCCACAAATTTACCGACTGAACGATGAATAATTTTTCCCTATGGACACCTCCATGCAAAGGAGGGAGGTCGAAGCGTTCCACCTCAAAATCCTTCTTCTGAATAGCCCCCACCATCGACGTAGCAAGCCTCCTCCACATTGGACCACGAGCATATACACAATTGAAACAACAAATGCCCCCTGACCCTCCCCTCCCTTACCCACACAGAGGCCACCTAGGAGTCCACCCGGACAATAGCAATGATGGACTTCGATCGCATGATCGCTTGCAGCAGCCTCAATGCAAAGGAAAGGCAAGGAAATAAAACAAGACCAATAGAGCCCACAACCTCTCCTAGAAATGCCCCCCAACCCTCCCCGCCATGCACTGAGGCCAACTAGGAGTCCACCCAGACAACAACAATGGTGGACCTCAATCACTCGACCGCCTGCAGCAACCATGATGCGAAGGTAATGGAAGGAAATAAATGCAAATCAAGAGGCTCACTACACAATACAAAAACATATCCAAACAGGAGGAGGGATCGGGCAGCTCCGCACCCCACACACCCCACATACAGGCAACCTAGGAGATTTCCCACAGCTTTACCGACTAGATGATGAATAATTTTCCCCTACAGCCACCTCCATAGAGAGGAGAGAGGTCGAAGTGTTCGACCTCGAAATCCTTCTTCTAGATAGCCCCCACCATTGACGTAGCAAGCCTCCTCCCCAATGGCCCACAAGCGCATACACAATTGAAACAACAAAATGCCCATAAACGTTGTGACTTAACATTTCCAACCGCAAAAGCCTGCCACGCACACAAGATGCAAGGAAAAATCCGACCCCTCTATCAATCATATGGGCCAATACATCTATCAAAACCGTAAAGCCAATGCAACCACGAACAATGTGCACTTTGAAAGGAATGCCAACCCTTAACTTTGCAATAACGAGAATAGTGCCTCACATCACCTGATGGAAAAAGTAAGCAAGAGGGAGGGTAGGTGGTTTACAACCAAAACCCTTCCACGTCCCTCTTAAATGTATGCATCTCAACCGACAATTCCAACACAGAAAGAGTACAAGCACAAGAAACCGGCACCATAAACAACCGAACAATGAAGAGGCCAGCCATCACAAGGAGCCACACCACAACAACCCATACAACTCAGATAACTTGGAGTAGAAGGGGAATTGTTCACATATGCCTCCCAGGACAAGCATGGCCAACATTACCGCTCATGCACTACTGAGTGGGTATGGAGAGAAGATGAAAATTGGCCACCCTACAAACGACCCAAGGCCATTCTCGAGGCAAACCCGAAAAACCAACTCAATTACCAACCCACCTTTCACATGAAAAGAAAAACCCTCCGCACCAAATAGGGAGGAGGTGAACAATATAATGAGGAGCCAATTTCAATGGAGCCACACATGGCTGCCTAGACCAATCAAAATTTTCTATTCGTGACAATCGAGGGGGATGACAATGACATAGGCACGATGGAGTTTTGGGGCTTCCATCTGGGACCACAACAATGAAGGCTCAAAGGAGCGCCGAGAAAACTTTCACCATTCTTATCATTAGGATGGGAAAGAGGGACGGGGACAAGCATGGCCCACATTACCTCTCATGTGCTACTGAGTGGGTGTTGAGGAGGTAAATCCCCTCTGCGGATAGAGGTGATCCCTACTAGCCCAGACCGGGTCTAGCAACAATCATACAATGCTACAACACAAGTTCCTAATTGCAAATTAACAGACCAGTGATGAAGGCCTACCTGGATTCCAACGCTAGTGCTTGTAAAAGAGGTGGTGCTCCATTCCTTTTCTCTGGTAGATCACAATCCCCACGATCTCCATGAATGGACACCTGGACATACAAGAAACGACACAAACACAAGCATAAAATCCCGCATATGCAACTATATATCAGTCAGAAAGGATATAACTAATCATCATCACAAATAACAATAAGAGTGGAACCATAACCAATAGTCATTTATTAATAATAATCAAAGAAGAATACAACCAAAGTTCTGACGCTAGATTCTTCTTTGGCTGGGTAGTCAGCAACACATGTCTTTCAAAGCTTGTTGGGAATAGGGACAAGCCTCTCTCTCTTTGGTTATTGGACAAGAATCTCCTTACTTGGATTTGGCCTTATGGGAATGAAGAAGGCTCTTGCAACATGTAGCTCTTGGAAACTTGACAATTCTGAATCTCTGGAACTAGCTTGCCAAGGAAAATGAACAAGCTTTTATAGATGGAGGAAGGAGAGTTGGGCTCGTCCACAATAATCATGGGGTTGGCTCTATCATCAAGGAAGCTTCCATGAGAGGTGGCAAACCACTTCCTCTCTATGGAAATCTGTAGCCAAACCACCCAAATCAAGATAGATGTAGTCTGTTATCACTCAGGTTGTCCCTAGGCTTATGTAGGGATACGGTCGAGGTAACCACAAACCAATCTTTGGATTGCAGGTTCTAGCCCACCTGCAATCAGAGAGGGCTCTCTCTTAATGATTTAACTTTGTTGATGATTTTAGGCTAGCTTCTTGGTTCAGAGGTTTTTGTTTGTGTTTGTATGGAAGGAAAATGCTTTCAGGTAGAGAGGCAATTCATGAAGTGATAAGTTTCAAACCATTGGGCATGGAGTCATGGGTTAGGATTACTAGTGCGTTTTCTTGGTCATAAGAGAAATATGGAGCAGGATAGTTGCACATAACACAATCTTTAAACTAAAAGAATGAATGATATGTAAGGAATGAGAGGCACTTAAGAATCTCTCACTCAGCTTAACAGAGGGAAGGAGGATCTCTATCTAGGGGCAATGAAGAATCCCTGGATAACTGTCTATAGTTAGGGAAAACATGAGCCATGTGGAATTCATATTTATGCCTAAACAGAGGAAAACATAAAGAAACAACAGAAATTGAGCATAGAGTGTATTTAAACAAATTTTAAGCTAATCTTCTTTTCTGTTGTTTAGACGGTAACTTATGAATGGGAAACAGAGGTAAGAAGCACTTATTGAGTTATGCAACAGCACGAGAATTCCATAATCACTCTTCAATCGGTAAACACAGTGAACAATCCATTCTCTAAAGCTCATAAGCAGTCTTTGATTATAGAAACTATCAGGTATTACAGTGCGAGTCTCTCCTAGAGCAAAATCAGCTAAAGATAGATTGCTGACCAACCAACCAACCCTTAATACAGTATTGAGGGCTCCTTTTATAGTGCAAATATATCAAACTATTTATTACAATCGACCTAAAATAGGTCTGAAAAAAGAGCTTTCTAAAACTAAAATTGTGCCAAAATTAAATGCAGGTAAGTCCTTTGGGCTGCGCCAGAGGCAGCTGAATCAAGTTGAGTTGATAGGGTGTCCTATGTGACTTGGCGCAGTGATTTTCTCATAACTTTGCATTGAGTTCTGGTCCACTGATCTTCTGTGAGTTTAATGTGCAGTCATTTGCGCGGGTGAACTTTCAATGCATCTTCAATTGCTTCTTGACTTTCAGAGCTTTTCTTTTAATGATAGATTTGCCTCGAGCCCTGAGAAAATCTCCTCTGATACACCTTGCTGCTACATTGATGGTCTTCGACGCTCCCTGATACTCTTTGACGTGCTTTCTGTCTGCAAATTTGATCTGATACTTTTTAGTCTTTGTTGCTGGTCTTTTTCTGTCTTGAAATCCGTTCAAATTGGCAAAATCGGGCTTTTTCCGGGCCTTTTCGGTGCAAAATGGGCCTAGGAATCAAAATATTCCCTAAAGATTCTCCAATATGGCCTATTTCCCGTAGCGATGCGCAATTAGCGCTTCACGCTAATCGTGCATCGAAAACTAGCTCCGTTTCTTGTTCTGGAGCTCCAAAGCTCGACTTTCGTGCTTGCGCTTTTTTTCCTTTCCTTTGGGTGTTGACGTCAGCATGACGTCAGCTGTACGGCTGATGACGTCAGCCAGGTGACGTGGAAGGGTGACTCATATGTTACTGCGATGCGATAAACTTCTTCCGATGTGATCGCAATATCGCATCGGCAGAGAATGAGAAGGTATTCATTTTGAAAATGCGATGCTTGCGACTGTCGATCGCCGATATCACGATATCGCATTGGGAAACAAGGAATGGAGCTCACCTATGTGGTAAAAATATTGCGATATGGCGATGCGAGATGGCTCACTAGGATCAGAAGAATGTTAAGGAAATAGGCAAGGGTTTATTGTTTATTGCAATTGAAAGGAGTGAGTATTTGCGTTTAAAGAGTATTTGAGGCCTCGGAAGGGGTCTGATAACCTAAGAAGGAATTTTATATTTTGGAAGGAGTCTATTACATTAGAAGATGGTTTGAAGGGGCAACATGAGGGTTCTTTCCAAGTTTCAGATAAAATGAGCAATTCCCGGGGGTACTTATGGTTATTTTCAACCAGGGGGAGGGGATATTTACATAAGGGGATTAACTTCATAGTTTTAGCAAGGGGATGGGGGAAAATATAGGGAGTTAAATAATAATGTCAGCAATTAATATGGAAATGATAAGAAAGCGCTAAGTTTGAGATATCTCAGGCTTCAACGGGGAGATAGAACCTTATAGAGAAAGTATGGATCCTCCTTGAGTGAAGCAGATCTTCACCCAGGCTAAATGACATGGAAAATGATGAAACTAAGAGATGTCAAGCAGATCTTGACCTCTTTTTGGGGAAATTAGTTAATGATTTCGGGAAGATGGAGAAATGGAAGTTGGTTATGCCTGGTTTGAGCTCCTTCATATGAAAAATACTTGATGACCGCTACCTGAGTAGAGATGATACTTTTAAAACATGGTAATGAACAGACATCAAGATTCTGCAACCTCAAAACTACCTACCCAACCTACTTACCTAAAATTTTTTCTTCTTTTAGTTTAGGTGCACTTAGAATTGCAGACCCAACATTTCAATTTTTCTTTTTATGCCTTGCTATCTACAAACTACCCTTTTTTCTTCCAAGGGCCCAGATTAAGCAGTTGGGCTCCTTTGATTCTCTACCTATCTAAGAATCTGCCAAGATTAAGCTGTTCGGAGAGATTTTCATTCACTATATTCTAAAACAGGAAATTGAAACCTAGGGAGACCAAGATTAAGCTGTTTGGACCTCCCTTTAGCTGAAAATTCTACAAAACTGGAATGACTTTTCATAATTTTGAAAGTAGTTAGATGAACTATGAGTAGCCTTCTTTGCTTGGTGACTGTTTAGAAAATATGGAGCATTGCAGCATGCAAAGTATGACATATTTGGCCTGTAAAAAATGCCAATCATGAAAAATGAGTAATCTGTTGTAGCAGGAGGCTAACAGTGGCTCCACTTGGGCATGGATTTTCCTTGTGAGAAGCCAAGAACAGCAGGTTAGATTGCCTTGATTCTTCTGTTATGGTTGTGCTTTGACTTTCTTAGTGCTGACTTCTGGACTGATTTGATCTTTCAAACTATTAACAGTGCTTTCCTTTAACTGACTTGCTGGTAAATTTTGTAGCACCGCCTGCTTTCTTCTGCTTGCTTTAATATCATGGACTCTTACAAAACTAAAATCAAAGTGCTGATATATACAAACATTCTATGTACAGAAAATAACACCGCCTGTTCTTTTTGATCAAAAAGGATCATTGTAGTGCTTTAACATTCGGCCATTGACCGGGCCTTCTTCAGCTGTGCTGCCATATGGAGATCTGAGAAAATAGGTATTATTCCTTGCACAACGCTGATAATGTATGGAACTTTCCATGGAAAATCGAATTTTCCATGTTTTCCCTTGTCCTCTCTTCGTGAATCCCATCTTAGAACTTTGCTGCCAACCCAGAAATCCTCTGCTTTAGCCTTCTTATCAAACATCTTTTTGAGTTTTTCTTGCAGTATTTGAGCTCTGTCGAAGACTTTCTCTCTGGTTTGCTGAAGATGACTGGTTTGATTAACTCTTCTCTACATGTCATTTGGTTCAGCCTGAATTTCCTGCAACAATTTAATAGTAGGAATGCCCAAAGATGAAGGAAATTTGGCTTCCATGCCATATACTAGTTCATAAGGGCTCATCCCAATGGATTTCTTGGTGGAAAGTCTGTCTGCCCACAGAGAATTTGTGAGCTTCTTATGCCAGTTCTTTTTGTTTTCCTCCAGCAATTTCTTTATGATATTGATGAGGCTTTTGTTGGAAGATTCGGCCAAGCCATTACCTTGAGGGTAGTAAGTTGTGGAATGGCCTAAGGTAATGTGGTATTTATGGCAGAAATTGATCATCTTTTTGGATTTGAAAGAAGCAACGTTGTCAGTGATGATCTTCTCAGGGCAGCCGAATCTAGAAAGGATATTGCTCTCAAGGAATTGGATAACGGTGGAGTCGTTGGCTTGCCTACATGGAATGGCTTCAATCCACATAGTGAAATAGTCGGTGGCTGTTAAAATCCACTTGTGTTGGCCTGAGGAAGAAGGATGAATTTCTCCAATGAAGTCGAGACCCCATTGTTGAAAAGGTTTCTCGATTGAAATGGGCTTAAGGGGCAAGGACAGTAGTTTTCTTTTCCCTTCAAAGATTTGGCATTTGTGGCATGAGACAACAAACTTTTTTACATTTGCAAATAGAGAGGGCCAGTAATAACCAGCCCTTAAGATCTTGTCAGCCATGGACTTCCAATATAAGTGTCCTCCACAGTCCCCTGCATGGAATTCTTTCATGATGTTGTTAGTTTCATTTATAGTTAAACAATTAAGCAAAATACCTTCATGATTTTTTCAAAACAAAGCACCATCTATGACACAAAATTTTGATGATTTCATCCTTAAAAGTCTTTTCTTGGTTCTGGACAATCCTGGGGGAGCACACAGGTTTAAAAATACAAAGAAAATATCAGCATACCATGGGGATTGTAGGAAGGTTTCACTGATCTGTGGAGTCGCCAGCACCGGTTCATTGTCCAGTTGATTAATGTCTAAGGCTTGGAAGTTTGTTTCGGACATTAGTTTAGCTAAATCTTGTCCTTTTATCAGCTTGGTGGGTTTTATTTCAATGTCGTATTCAAGGATGCTGGCAATCCATTTGCCTCTTTTGCCTTCTAGTCCCTCTTGAGTTAATATATCCTTTACAACAGCGTTAGGGACATAGGCGATCACGTGGGAGTATAAGATGTAAATTCTGAAATATTTGATGGCTTTGACCAGGGCATAGGCTTGCTTTTCCATAATCTGATATTTCAAGGGTGCATCTCTCAAAGCTCGGCTGAAGAAAGCAATTGGCTTTTCGTTGCCCTGATCATCTTTTTGTAGAAGGACAACAGTGATAGTGTGTTCAGATGCGAAGGAGAAAATGATAAAATCTCTATTGAATTGAGGACTGGTGAGGACAGGTGTTTGAGTTAGGGCAGTTTTTACACTCTCAAAAGCCTGCTTGGTTTCGAGAGACCATTTTACCTTGGCATCCTTCTTCAGCATGTTGCTCAGTAGCCTTATTAGCTCAACTAGGTTTGGGATAAATCTCCCTAGGAAATTAATCTTTTATGTTTCTTGGATAAGGGATTTGAAGGATAGCTTGAATTCTTTCCGGGTCAATTCTAATCCCATCTTTTGATATTATATTCCCTAGAAGCTTGCCTTCCTCAAGGGAAAACAGGGACTTCTTAGGATTCAAGGAAACGCCATATTTCCTGTATGTCATGAAAATTTGCGTTAAGTGCCTAAGGTGCTCTTGGTCGGATTTGGAGAATGGGGTCAGGTCATCAAGGTAAACTACAAGGAAATCATGTATCTCCTTAGCAAATGCAATATCCATTTCCCTTTGAAAGGTAGCACCAGCATTTTTCAACCCAAAATGCATTTTAACGTACTTAAATGTCCCCCACGGTGTGGTAAAAGTTGTCTTGTCCTGGTCATCGAGGTGAACAAGTATTTGATTAAATCCTGAAAATCCATCTAGTAAAGAAATTCTAGAGGAACCCACTACTCTTTGCAAGATATGATCCATTTTGGGCAATGGGTAGTGGTCTTTTAGAGAGACCTGGTTTAAATTTCTCAAGTCAACACACAATCTTATCTCTCCTATTTTTTTCCTAGTGGGAACTAAATTAGACACCCATTCAGAGAATCTGATGGGTGCAATGATACCTGCTTCAAACATTCTCTTTATTTCTTTTTCAATAAGGGGAAAGAGCATGGGGTTGATTCTCCTAAGTTTCCGTTTGAACGGTTTTTGATTTGGTTTTAAGGGAATGGTATGTTGGATCACTAAGGTGTCATAGGATTTCAAGTCCTCATAACTCCAGGCAAATACATCTTGGAATTCTTTGAACAAATCCACGTATTTCAGTTTTTGATAAAGGGGCAGATTTTTGGACAACTTAATCATTTTGGGATGCTCTGTTGTTCCTATGTTTTGTTCTTCTATAGCAGCATTCAAAGGTTCCACCTTTGGCTTTTTGGGCATGTCATTGTCATAAAACATGTCTTCCAATGGAGTAAGGCCGGCAGGTAAAACATTAGTCTTTAGATCAATAAACTCATCCTCTGCTTTGGTTGTTTCCTCTAAACAGATTTGTTTCAGCTCTTCTATGTTTGTATTGTTAAAAATAGTTGGGTTAAGAATTTGCTTAGCTGTTGGAGCTATTACAGTCAGGTGATTTTCTTCTGCTAGCATGTTGATGTCAGCCATGGCATCCATGTCAATGTTTGTGTTGGAAAATTCGTCCTCTAGAGTTAAGAAACTGTTAATCTGGGCATCATTTGGAAATACCTGCCAATCCTTAACATTGTTAGGGACCGAAGGTCTGTGTTTTATTTCAGCGGTGAAATGGTGATTTGGTTCAATGGGAAGCTTGCATGTGCTAGCAAAGGTTGCTAGACTATGGGCATGAATATTATGATCTCGTGCAATTTTGGCAAGCATGAATTCACTGAAGGTCTTGAGTAATTTGGTGGCAGCAGCTCTATAAGCTCTCATTCTACTATCATTAGCGAAATTACCTTTCATTTTTTGTATAATCAAGTCAGAGTCACCTAGGATGGAGACTTTAGTAGCTCCCAGGACTTTGAGCAGCTTAAGGCCTAAGAGAAGAGCTTCATACTCTGCCATGTTGTTTGTACATCTGAAATTGAGTCTATAAGCATGGCCTTGTGCGTGATTATCATGTGTATTGTAAATCCATACTCCGGCCCCTGCTCCTAACTTGTTAACAGAACCATCAAACTCTAAATACCAAGTGATTTCTTGTTTGAGGTTTGTATTGAGAGTTTCAGTTTTTTGAGGATTGGGCAGACTTACAATTTCTGTTTCGGGATGTTCTTCTTGCTGTTTGTTGGTTGCCTTGACTATTGAGACAATTTCATGGGTATTGGCAACCGATTCCTCATTGATGTACGTTTCTTGCTCCAAAGATAACG